>PVJX010029286.1:0-23065 GCA_004027295.1 Dolichotis patagonum
TCTGATGTCCTAAAGCATTTCCCCTGTGTTTTCATCTGGTATTTTCATAGTTTTGAATAATCTTTAATCTATCTACACTTAGTTTTTGTAATTCATGCAAGATTGGGGTCTAGTTTAATCCTTAAGCACTGTGGATACCCAATATTCCCAGCACCATTTATTGAAAAGGCTAACCTAACTCAAATGCATGTTCTTAGCACCTCTGATTAGAATCTTCTGGCTATGGATATTTGGGTTTATTTCTAGGATCTCTATTTTGTTTTACATATCTGTCTATATTTATGCCATCTGTGCGCTGTGCTTTTTATTTTCCTTTCATCCCAGCACCTCTTTTCTGTTCAAGCCACGTTTTTGTTGGATCTTCCTTGAGTGCTACTTCCCATGATATTCAATAAATGTAGCTGCTTTTCTTTCACCATTGGATGTATGTTTGCAATCCTTTATTTGTTGTACACAAATAAAGGAATTTATCTTCTGGTTCCATCCCACAGAATAACGTAAGAGAAGGTCCAAATTGTGGAGATGTGTATCCCCAGATGTACTTTTTAACAGGAGACCAAGTGGAGTATGTCAGCTCTCAACATCTTTTTCCTTTCACCAATAAAAGTTTATAGGCAATTGATGCCATGAACATGACAGAAGGAAGATTCTCTAGTAGTGCTAGAATGTCCCTGGAACCCTGATCATGGGTTCAGCCAGCCACCAGCAGGCCCTTCCCAGGTGATTTCCAGGTTGTACAGCTGTCAGGTGCAAGAACTTACATCCCTTCATGGTTACCAAAACTGTCGCAGGCCGCTTGGTTTCATAGCCTAAGGTTCATCTGATCACCACTGATCAAAACAAAAATTTGAGCAAAAAGGAAAAGGACTTATTGAAAGCTAGTTCTGAGGAGATAGAGGGGCCTGTTTGCCTCAAATCATCATCTCTCCCTTTGCAGCTGGGCAAGGGCTTTTAACAGTAAGGGACAGAGAGGCGAGGAAGCACGGAGAGTTAATGCAGTTCTCCACACTGGCTTCATCACTGTTAGCCGTCTTTAGTTAATTGTCCCCTTTCTTATGAGAGGAAACTGGAATATAGGCTTCCTGGTATCAGCATCTGCACATTCCATTCCTTCATCTTGGCTGAGGAGAGGTAGGGAAAGTGGTTCATGCCCTAGGCTTCAAGAGACAAGAGACCCCTGTCTCTAAAGAAAAAAAATAAATCTGACTTTTATAGTTCTATTTTGCAGTGCTACTTACAGAAGTGTGATTGGAACAAGGAGCTGGACTTCTCTGGCTCCAGTGCTAAAAACTTTAGGGAGAGACAGGTTTATGATCTTGTTACTTACCAGCAGTTATAAGCTGCCGTGTGATCAGTTGTGACATTGGTCCTGGCTTCCCTACTGGAGTAGTAACCTTTGACTATGATGAAATAAGTGCTAATCAAAGGTTGAATAGGGACTGTGTTAATTTGAGGTGCACTTATTCTTGTAGACATTTAGGATGTTGGATATGAGGCATCAGATGTTAAAGACATTGGGAGACTGATTAGATGCCTGGGCTTGTGTAGAGAGCTGAGCAGCTGCAAGCTGAGCAGAAATCAGAGTTGTTACAGTGAATGCCCATCTGCTAACACATGGTCTAGCAGTAAGAAACACATGAATTACAGGGTGCAGTGAATCTCTGTCACAGCTGCTATAACAACTTCATTGTTTTGGATATGTCCATGTTAAAATTATCACTGTCTTTCCCTTGCCTTACCAAGTAATAGTGATGGCAGGTAAGGCAAGGATAGACTGATTTGGATTGCCATTTTTTGATCTCTAGTTTTCAAGGCTGATTATTTTTCAGCTGGGTCTTATTTTCAGGGAAACAGGAAGCTGCATTGTGGCTTGGAAAGCAGGAAGAAACTAAGAAGATTTGGGTCATAAAGTAAGGGAGATATTAGTGACTATGGAACAGGAGAAACAGGCAATACAGAAATAAATGTTGGAGATGTAAATGTGGGATTTGGTCTAGAGGAGGGAGAAGACAGAGGAACTGTGTAAAACTTTGATACCAATTTGTCTCCTGTTTTCTGTGCAGGATCAGAAGAGGTAGGGGTAGGCAATTTTGATAAACTGTTATGATTTGTATCTAGATATCCCCCAAAGCCTTATGCAGCCATAGGTGGTGCTTTTCAGAAGCGGTTGGATCTAACGTGTGTGATGCTGGGATCAAGGATGTAATGCTGGGATTAAAGGTGTGAGTGCTACTTGCCCTAAGGGTGGGTACCCTGGATAAACTACAAGAGACAGAAGGAGAGTTTTTGCTGGTCACTTGCTGCTAACTGTCTTCTGCCTATCTACTCCATGATGCCCCTCTGCCATGCTATCCTACCTCAGAGCCAGCCAACTATGAGTGAAAATCTCTACAAACTGAAGTAAACAAAGCTTTTCTTTCTTTAATTTTGGGTGTTAGGTATTTTGTCTCAGCAATGAGCAAAGTAAATAAGACAGAATTGTTACTGAGAGTGGGGTTGTTATTATGACATTACCTGGCCACATGTTATAGGAGTCTTTAGAATAGCTTGTGAGAAGAGTTTGGAAAGGTTCAGATGCTGGCTAAACAAGCAGTCCTGGAATGCCTTAAGCTGTACTTAATGGGAGATTCTGGTCAGAGCTCAGGATGCTGACAGACATGCTACTGGTAAGACCAGGCTTGGAAGGTTTCTACTTGGAAGAAGGACTGCCTTAACTGTTGGACTGCAGACAATGTGTGTTATGTCTTGGCAGAAAGTTTGTCTGCAGTTTTCTGGTGTCCAGAGACTTTCCATAAGACTGAGATTAAGGGTGGCAGACTAATCCATCAGAGGAAATTTCAAGACAATCTAAAGTTGAGGCCATGACATGGCTGCTGGGGGGGGGGGGCTTTTAGCCAGATTTACATTGAGAATCAAGAGCAAGAAACCCAGAAGAATGGTTTAATGTGTTTTGAGTTTGGCCAGAAAGGAAGCTCCAGTAAAGTTGAGGACTGCAAAGATGGAGCAGATGAGAACTCATTCAGTGAAAAGGAAGGGGACACAGCATCACAAGAACCAATAGGGTGCTAGCCTTAGCAACCTGTGAGTTGCAAAGGTGAAGATATGTCTTTAAGAAGAAAGCTCCAAAGTACCATGTTCCTGAACAGTGGTGGCCTAGAGGATTCGTTCCTCAGGATTGGGTTCAGAGTGTTCAGCAATCTAGGTACTCAACTCCTACAATCAAAATGAAGAAAGCCCAGCTACTGCTCCATCTGGCGGTATCCCCTGGCATCATTCATATGGTGCTGGTTTTAGATGCATTCATAATGAAGAGTTACAGCTTCTACCCCGATATCAGAATGCCTAGCAGATCAGACACCACCTTCTGCTCTTTATTATTTTTGTTTTGTTTTGTTTGTCTTTTTGAAACAGGGTCTCTCTATGCAGTTCAGGCTGACCTTGAGCTCACTTTGTAGTCCAGGCTGGTCTCGAACTCACAATAATCCTCCTGCCTCAGCCTCCCGAGTGCTGGGACTATAGGCATGAGTCACCACACCAGGCTTTCTTATTATTTTTTAACTTTTGATTTAAAATCTATTTTATCTGATGTAAGTATAGTCATTCACAGAATTCTATTTGCATGAAATATCTTAGTCCATCCCTTCATTTTCAGTCTATACATATTGATAGAGGTGAAGTGAGTTTCCTATAAACAATAGATAGTTGAGTAGTACTTGATAAACCATTCAGTCACACTACGGTATATCTTTTAATTAAACAATTTAATCCATTTACATCAAAGGTAATTCTTGATTAGTAAGGTCTTATTGCAGTCATTTTGTAACTTGTGTTCTACGTTTGTTGTAGTTCCTTCCTTTCTCCACATGTTAATCTTCTTTTATAGTTTAGCATTTTACTGTACTACAGTGTTTTTATTCCTCCTTGCTTATCACTTATGGCTTGTATATTCTACATCTTTGTTTTTTTGGTCACTATGAGGCTTATGAAAATATCTTTTGATTATATCAACCTATTTAAAATGATAGCAACATATTATAAAGAAAAGAAGTAAAAAAGAGAAAATATAATAATAAACTCAATATTTGCATTGCATTCCTTCCCAAATTTTGAAACTTTGATGCCCATTTTATATCTTTCTATATTTCTTATGATGTCATATACTAATAAGCTATTTCTTTTGTTTAGCCTTCATTCTAAATATATGAATGGTTTACACACCATGTTTACAGTATTAGAGAATTACGATTTTTTTTTGTATTTTTTTGTATTTTTGAGATAAGGTCTTGTTATGCAATTCAGGCTGGCCTTGAGCTTACTTTGTAGCCCAGGCTGGTCTCAAACTCACAACAATCCTCCTGCATCAGCCTCTCAGGTGCTGGGATTATAGATGTGTGCTACAACACCAGGCTGAGAATCATGAATTTATGTACTTACTCTTACCTGTGAGTTTTATACCTTCTGACGTTTTCTTCTTATTTGTTAACATCTTTTTCAGTTTGAAGAACTCCCTTTAGCATTTTCTACAGGACAGGTCATGTAGGGCACATATCAGTTTTTGTTTGTCTGGGGTTATTTTTATCATTTCCAAAGGATATCTTTACTGGGTAGAGTCAGTTTGGCAGGCTTGCTTTTTGTTTGTTTGTTTGTTTGTTTGTTTGAATTGGTACTTTGAAAATGTCATACTGTTCTCTCCTGTCCTATGTGGTTTCTGCTGAAAAGCCAGCTGCTAGGTAAACTGGGAAAATTTTGTTTTGTTTCTTTTATTTTGCTACCTTGATAACTTTCTCCTTATCTTTAAGCTTTGAGAGCATGATTATAGTATATATTGGGGTGTATGCTATCGAGCTAAATCTTCCTAGTGATCTTTGACTTTTACGAACCTGGATATTTGTTTCATTCTCTAGGCTTGGGCAGTATTCTGTTAATTGTCTCTTCGGCATTCTCAAATACCTTTCAAATCATAATAACCTAAATATTTGTTCCTTTAATGCTGTCCCAATATTCTTATTAGCTTTTTTCATTTCTCTTATTTTTTCTCAAACTGTATATTTTCCCATAAGCTTCCTTCTAGCTCATTAATTCTTTTATCTGATCTATGCTGCTTTCTATCATGTTTACAATTTTACTTAGTTTGTTTTTAAACTCAAGTATTTAATTTTTTTAAATTGCTTTCATCTCTCTGTTAAGTTTCTGAGTATTGAATCATTTCTCATGTTCCTTTGAAGCTCACTGGGTCCTTTAACATAGGTGTTTTAAATTCCCTATCACAGATGTCTCCCATATTGGTTACCACATGTTCAGTGTCTGTGCTTTATTTTGACTGTCAAGTGAGGTTATGCTTCCCTGAAAGTTCTTGCTACTTGGTGTGTAATACATTAGGTATTTGTCTCAATCTTTGTAATCTGGCTTTGTGTCTTTTTTTCCAGAAATTCTAAGCAAGCTGTTTATTTTACCTGGGCCTAGTCACTTCCGTTACTTCAACAGAGTGGCTCTCTAAATTAATGTCTGTCATGAGTCTGTCGTTGGTGTGTTACCATTGTTTCAGCACCAGAGTTTGTCCAGGTTTGCCTAATTCAGTTGGTGTTTTGTTCAGTATGAACTGGGGGAGTGTCTAGAAAGTGTTGTCCATCCCTGCGGCCTTCTCCTTAGTGGTAAGGTAGGTCCCAATGCCTCATCCAAGGCACCTTGGTCAGACACAGCTGAATTCTGCTTGGAGAGTGGACGATGTTAGGAACGGTACAGTATCATGTTTCACCAGCCTAGCACTGGGTTCCAAGGCAAAGTCCTGTGCTTACTACCCTTTCCTACTCCCAGAAAATGGTAGCACTCTTCTACATTATGCTGCTCAAGGTTGGCATAGTGTTGGTTTAGGCCATCCTAACTTATCATACATCCTTGGTGACCAACCTCAGGCAGCACAGTTATAACCATGCCAGTCCTTTCAGAGGGAGGCGCTAGACCTGTCCTGGCACCACAAAGAGACCTGTGTCCCAATGGTAACGTTAAGTTAGGTTGCATCTGAGTCTTCTACAAGGATCTATAGTCTCAGGAGTGCCTCCAGTCCCCTGCTGCAGCTGGTGGTGATGCAGGCTTAGGAATAACTGTACTGCCCAGGGTTGGGGGATGGGAGATTGAGATAGTCCCTTGGTTACCAAAGTTCAAATACCTGAGTCTCAAGCTTTAAGGACTTTTATAGTATCCAAGGCCCTCTCCAAACTTGGAACTGTCCTTCCAGCTTGCAGGAGTCTTGTTTTTGTTTTTGTTTTTGTTTTTGTTTTTGATGTTGGAACAGGCCTACAGGTTCCACCTACAAGCTCTAGGCTGGGTATAGAAGCCTTTGGTTTCTGCTTGACACTGGCAAAAACAGGGGCAGGCCCAGCACTGAACTCCAAGACAAATTCCTGTAATAGCTTTCAGGGTCTGCTCTCCAGACAGTAGTCGTGCTTCCTTCTGTCCTAATCAGCATTGGAGGAGGGTAACACTGATCTACCAGCTCAGGGTATTATGGAATTGTGGTATTCTGCCCTCACTCAAGTTTCACTGCAGTGGACCTGGCACTATATTTCACATCTTGGAACTGGAATCAATTCTCTAATCCTCTCCCAAGCAGGAGACTCCTCTCTCTATGCTGCTTAGGGGAGGGATGATGCGGGCAACTCTTTCATTCCTGCCTTTTTGAATGCATATTTCTTATTATTTTACTAGAACCTAGCACTGTGGTCTCACACTTAGCTTCCTTAGCTCTTGTGAGGATAGTCTGGTATATGAATAGCAATTCTAATTGGTGTGATCATGGAGGTGTAATCACTGGAGAATCTTGCTCAGCTATCTTACTCTACCTTTTGTCTCATTGTTTTTTAATTCAGTCATTGGATAGATAAGTAATATTAGTCTTAATCTGCATTTTTGTAATGGTTAATGAAACAGAATGTCTTCATATGCTTATTTGCTATGCATATATCATTTTAGTGAAATATCTATACATGGTTTTGTTCATTTTCTAATTGAATGATTTGAGTTTTTTATTGTTGAGTTTTATAAATTCCTGATACATAGTTATATATTCCTGATACATGTGGTTTATAAACTACTGTCTGCCAGTCTGATGTTCATTTTGTTTTGTTTTGTTTTCCTCTAGAGTTCTTCATGGAGCACAAGATTTTCATTTTGATGAGGTCCCATTTATCACTTTTCCTTTTATAGGCTTATGCTTTAGCTTGACATCTAAGAACATTTGCCCAACCCTAAGTTACTAAAGATTTTTTCTGTGTTTTATTTTTTTTAAAGTTTTATGAGTTTACATTTCAATCCATGATCACTGTATGGTAATTTGATGAGCCATAAAGTTTAGGTTAAGGAGCTATTTTCCCCTCTGGATTTTCTACACAGTACTTTTTTTACCCATTAAAAAGTAACTCCCCATTTCTCCCTCCCTCTAGCACCTGGTACTGTCTAATCTCTTTTTCTCTACAAATTTGCCTATCCAATTTGCCTGGATAAATAGAATCAGACAATATTTATCTTTTGTCTGTTTTGTTTCACTCAGTATAATGTTTTCAAGGTTCAAAATAAAAAAAAATTTTACATCACTACCAACATTGTACAGTATAAGGTTCCCAACTTCTCCACGTCCTCACCTACACCTGTTATTTCCACTTCTAAATTATAACCTTGCTGGCAGAAGTAAAGTGGTATCTTACTGTAGTTTTGAGTTGCATTTCTTGAGTAATTAGTGATGTGGAATATCATTTCAAGATTGTTATTTGCATGTCATTTTCTGAGAAATATCTATTCAACCCAGGTTGTCTTTGTTATTGAGTTGAAGAATTTCTTTATATATTCTAGATATTGTTGAAGCCATTTTATGACAGATGCTTTAAAATTCTTTTCATGTAATTCCAACATCTATTGGTGTTGATATCCCCTGTTATAATTTTGCTTCAAGTTAAGGCTTTTTAGGTTTTGGTGTGTATGATGAATAACTTTCTACTCTTGTATTCATTGCTTAACTCTTTTAGTAGCTAACCATATTTTATTACTTAGTGGCTCCTAATATTACATTATTCATGTTCACATTATTGATGCACATTTTATGTTCTCATTGGATCCCAACTTGTATACAGTTTTGAGGCAGTAATAAAGCTTTGGGTATAACCATGAATGTGGTGGAGGTAGGTAGAGAAGATGATTGCTGGAAATGAAGATGTTGACAAGTAGAGAAATGAAGGAGCTAGGAGGATCATGTACCTCACAGTTGAGGTCACAGGAGTAAGAGAATAGAGAAGGACAATTTTCTGGGAGCTCGTTGGCTCAGTGCCTTTACCACATTATGCTCATAATCACCAGATACTTCCATGAATGATCCTAGGACTTGTAGTAGAATACTCAGTTTTAATCTCAATTCAATATATTTTGTATAGAACAATCATCATTGTTAAGTAATGTAAAGAATCCCAGTATCTGGGTGAGACAACCAAGTGCTAACTCTGACTTTATTGTGCCCATTCTAGCCTTATAACCTGAGCAATACAATTTCTTTCTCTGGACCCAGGTGCAACACCAGAGTTTCTTTGCCTATGAAATAGAATGCTCATTTCTTTTCTGTTTGCCTCACAGAATGACTGCAAAAGAACATTGTACACATTACACACACACACACACAGAGTCATGCTAGAAATGAAGCTTTTCTATTTCCTGAGCTGCCAAGGTACATAGATTCTATAGCAAAACATTCCTTTTGTCCCTTTCCTTGCTCTGATCCAAGTCTCCCTCTCTTTGACCCACTGCTACATTATGCTACCCAACTCTCTGATAATTCTTTCTGAAACACATCTTAAACGAGGGAGGTAACCTATCATGGTTGCTTGTTGCACATGTAGCAGTCCCCATGACGCAGCCTCAGTTAAACTTGCAGTCATACCTCTTCCTCACCTGGCCATCTCCTGGCCCCAAAACTCAATAATACACACACTTCCTGTTTCTGATTAAAATGACTGACTAAACTTACTCTTCTGTCTGAAATGCTTTTCTTTCCCTATCACTGCTTGGTTAAATAATATTTTGCCTTCAAAGCTCAACCCAAACACATTGTGGATTATTTAGATTTTTTTCTTTCATTCACAGAATAGGAGACACCATTTCCTCTACTGCAGTTCCTCTGCACTTTACTTACTCTTCTCTGGAAGGCTCTTATCACAAATGGCCTTATTCTTGGTTATATTATCTCTAAATATACCACATCTCCTTCACTAGCTGAGAACATCTCTTTAGGTATGAATATATCTTACTAAACTACATCTTCTAAGCACTCAGCAGAAAGCTCAGAATATAGTAGGTATCTAGAGTGTGTATGTTAAGTAAATCACTAAAGTACTAAAGAGGGTTAAATTGCAAGTATTGTTTGCAATGAGGACAAATTGAAATTATGTGTGGAAATTACACAGAGTGTTCTGGCATGTGAACACTCTGTGTGGAGGGAAGAGCTATGGTTGGAAAGGGACATGTGGTGTGTGCTTATGTGCCACATGCAAAGAGGGGTGACTTCTTCAGGGCTGTCCTCTCTATAGCTTGGCTCACATTGGTTCTCTTCCATGGCACTGGACATGTATCCTTATACACCCTGCCCCAGTTCCTACTTTCCTACCTTAGGTGTACGTCAGTCTCCAGCCCAAAGGCTCCTTCTTCAACAGCTTTCTCAAAGGCCATAATGGTATTCTCTGGTGCCACCTGTGGAAAAAAAGCAGATGAGACCCCTGTGCCTCAGAGTCTCTCCTCCCAATATCCCTTTTATAATAATGATGGAATCTAGGAATGAAAGGACTCTCTTTTCTTTTAATTTTTTTTTTTGTACCAGGGATTGAACTTATGACTGCATGCTTGCAAGGCAGGCACTTATGCCGCTAAGCTAAATCCCCAGCAGGATTCTCTTTTCAACAAGGCTGCCTGTATTCTCCCCTATCTGATCCGACATTGGGCATAGTAGGGAGAAACAGATTGAGAATAAGATGACGTGTGTTTAAGTTCAATCCTACAGTTAGATCCTTTTTCTTGTCATATAAGGCAAGACCATTTTCTTTCCAGAGGCTCCTACGTTACTGAGGTTTCTTACTCTCACCCACATTCCTGCCCCACGTACTTTTACTTAGTCATGTTCGTCATGCTCACACCTACCATGGGTGAACCTCTATGTGCAAAGAAGACTGGCTTAGGCCCCAACTCTTCTCTCTCTTGAATGCAGGGAGAATAAATCCCCAGCGGCATCGCATAGAGACACATGAGAATAAAAACAAATGGCAATCCAACAGCCAACTGTAGAGCTAAATTTGTTGGAAGGAGAAGAAAGCCAAAGAAAAGAAAGAGAAGAATGGAAAAATCATATCATGCAACTACCTTAAAGCAGTAATCTGATTAAATGTCCTGTCTATGGGTGTCACTGACTTTGTAGATAGGCTGATTTACTTTCTATTTCTGTCACATCCCTCCTTACTTTCAGGGACTTGGATATAAATGTATAAGACTGCTCGAGTATAAGGCATCACTGTTAAGGTAACATTATTGAAATGAAAAATGATAGGAACAGAACAGAGAATGGGAAGAGAAGGAAAGAAAGGGCTTGTTAAGGAGCCCAGGAAGAAATTGGCTAGTTCTGAGAGAGTCTTAAATCCCATAAAGATCACACTAAAATGCCTCTTTATTTAGGTCAGTGCAGCACAGAGGAAAGGGCACTAAATGCCAGGCTTTATCGTTTCCTAGTTGTATGACTAAGCACATAAACCTTAACCACTCTGATCTTCACTTTCTTCTATAAAATAGGCTATCTTTCTGTGAATATCAGCCTTACAGAGTTGTTATAACAGCATCGATTCATAATAGTTACTCAATAAACATTATTTGCTTCCCTTTTCCCTCCCCTCCCCATCTCTCTCTCTCTCTCCCTCCCATTCCCTGTGCACATGTGCGCACGTATATTTATATACAGAGCCTGTCTCTAATCCCTGTTATTATAAGTCATTTCCCAACACTTACTATTATAGAATTCTGAGGATTTTACCCATTTGTACATTTTTAAGTTACCACCTATGCTTCCATGATTTCCAAAGCTAGGTCTCCATGTCTAACCTCTTAACCTTGTGAATATATTACATTTCTTGAGTCTTTCTTTCTTGTAATATGATATCCTGGATCTTCTTACTCTAACTAAAATTTAGAAAGTGAAAAAAGAAGAGCGCATTATTGTCTTTTCAGTTCTTTCCCCGGAAATATTTCCTAAAGGTTACCCTCCACACAGAAGCACAAATACACAAAAATACAAGGGTACCATATCCAGCCAGATTTCTCTAGCCTGTAATCTCCCACAAGTCATAAACACCCTTTATTAAACAAATAGGGAAAAAAGGAAGAAACAGAGAGAAAATCCTACTGGTTTCTCAGTCAGTGGGGTGCAGAAAGAGAACTCCATTCTCAAACCAGTTTAATGTACATATTACATTCTCTTTTGTCTCCATTACAGTAGAAAACAGTAACAGAGAGAGACATTTCTACTTCTGCTGTAAGTTCCTAGGTATTACAGAGCCTCACCGAGAATGTTGCTTGGACTTACTTAGGTGTGATCAGTGAACTCTAGACCTAGTGTTAGTTGAGTTAGTAATATTTGAATGTAAACTGAAAGAACTGTGCTTGTGTCAGCACTCTGAACAAGTTAAATAAAAGTACACTCTATACCTCCACGTGGCAGTGGATAGACAATGTGTAACAACACAGAGAAAAATCTTATTTTCTAGGGGAAGAACCCTTAGAAGAAGGGCCTTTTTGGTCATAGAAATACTAAGACTGTCTACATGGGCTAGTGAGAACAAAAGAAACACACCTAACAAGCTAAAAGGATTTAAAAGAGACAGAGCTAGGCATGTAGATCAGCACTCAAGACCTTGCCTAGCAAGTATGAAGGCCTGGGTTCAGTCCCAAATAACACAAAAAAGAAAAAAAAAAGGCAAGAAAGGAAAAGAAATTAGCCAGGCATGTGAGGTTGTGACGTATGCCTGTAATCCCAGTGCTCTGAGGTGGAGGCAGGAGAATTGCCACAAGTTTGAGGCCAGCCCAGTTTATATACAAGGTCAACCTGAATTGCATATCAAGATCTTGTCTCAAAAATAAATAAATAAATAAATAAATAAATAAATAAATAAATAAGATATGAGGTTGGCTAGCTACCAAGTTTCTGTTTTTGTAAGTGGAATATGGAACTTAAAGTCAGAGATGAGGGATCAGGCAAGGAAGGCTCTACCCAACATGACATACTTTCTCTTTCCAATTGTGCCAAGTAGAGGGTCAGAGGCCAGGAAATGATAACCATCAGAGTTATGCAGCTCAGGTGCACATAAGGAGCAAAGATCTAGGACAAAGTCAAAAGTCAGGCTAGATACATCAGGACAAATAAGGCCAAGAGCTACAGAATGATCCTTACCTTCAGGGACAGCCCAACTACCAGCCACCTTTCATTCCAGAATTTGAATAAAACCACCATCATTAAAATATTCAGCAGGATCGTTACCATGACCAAGACCTGGGAAAACAGAAAAGATATGATTTCTAGGCACTGGGCTGGAATTGAAACAGTCCTTGGGAATTGTATGTGTATCTTCACAGTATCAGGGACTTCATCTCCTTATCCTTTTCATCTAATCATCCTGCAAATCCCCAATCAGTTTCTTAGTGGTGAACCCAATCACTTGCTTTCTTTGCTCCTCAGTGTTTGCTATGTAACACAGCTGGGGAAATTACACAATTACGTGTTTTGATGTCATAACCAATCTGTTATTTCTAGCCTCAGCAGGGCCCTCAGCGTGGCTTGGTTATCTCTCATTCAGTTTCAACACTGGCCATTACAAATCTTTACCTCATCTTTAAGGTTCAGTGGTATACTCAATATAAGTAAATGATATTTTGTAATTGCAGTTTTTTTGGAAACAGGTTCTCACTAAGTTGTCCAGACTGACCTCAGACTTGCTATTCTCCTACCTCACCCTCCCAAGTGCTGAGATTATAGATGTGTACTTACCTTTTTGATGTATGTTTTCCCCCAACAGACTAAAAGCTTCATGAAGTCAAGGATAATAGTTGAATTATTTATGAATGTATCTTCAGTGCCTTATGGAATGTCTGACATACAGTAAGTATCTATAAATATTCAAACTTCTGCTCTCCAGAACACTACACACTTCAGAGAAAGAGCAGTTAGACCACAAAAACATTACTTTTTCAACATCTCCTATAATGTCATTGGGAAAATCTCAAAGGAGACTGAAAGATACACTGGTAACTAAAGTGGCAGCATCCTTGAAAAGCACTGTAATGGCTCCCCTCTATGTTTGAATGAAGAGGAGATGCTACAATTCAATTGGGCTTCTTGGTTTCAAAGGAGATGATGAGATCCTTCTATGACACAGGCCAAATAGCAGCACTCAACTGGTTCAGGTAACTTATGCAGTTTCTACAATAGCCACAAGATAGGAATAATAATCAGAAAGGCTCAACTCACGGGAATTCTCAGTAGTGATTGGCTGATCGTGGTGCCTTCTACTACAAAATACATGTTGTTACCAATAAGGCCTCTATGTTTACTTTGCAATCTACATTCTTCCCCTAGAAGATCTCATGGCTTCAATTTCCATCCATTCTAAATAACTTAAATTTCTATTTTCAACTTGTGATTATCATTTGTATAACAAGAAATTTACTTGGAGAATTTGACATGTTTTTAAACTTGGGGAACACAAGCATGGTATCATAACCATGCCTAGAAAAGGCTATTAAAAAGAAAGAGGCAGCTAGGGATAGTGGTGCACATCTAAAATCCCAGCACTCTGGGAAGCTGAGGTAGCAGGACTGCAAGTTTGAGCCCAGCCTGGCCAACTTAACAAGGCTCTGTCTCAAAAAAAATGTACAAAGGGCTGTGGATATAGATCAGTGTAACAACACTGTGTTCAATCCCCAGATCCCCCCAGCCCTCACACACACACACACAAAAAGCAAGAGGCTGGTCCTAGAGCTACTCAAACCCATGGTAGAACAAAATAAGAAAGGCTGTATTGTAAATACAATATAGGCCCACAAATGACAGAGAAAAATTGCTTGTTCTGCAGGTACCAGATAGGGACCGCTTGCTCTGTGGGTACCAGATAGGGAGCCTTTGAGAGAAACCATGCTGGTATCATTTTAAAGGAATTCAAACCCTGAAAGCATCAAAAAGACATCAAAGTAGAAACTTCAGGGGGTTCTAAGAAGATAAGCATTGACCATATGAAGCAAGCAGCAGTCAAGTATCTCAGCAGAAAGTCTCTGAAAACACAGAAAAACGCTATGGGAGAAAGAGTCAACTATGCATCCACCCGATAATTGTCTTGTGCCTCTGTGTGTGACTGTTTTGTCTCTTCTGTCTCCTCTAACTCTGGGCCCCACGTGGAGGGCAGAGGGGTGAAAGGGTTGTCATGCCCTTTCCACCACTGCAGGCTTGGATCGGGCCCAAATAGGAGGGAAAACATTTTGAGATAAATAAAGTTGGTGTCTGGATTACTACAAGGGACTAAAAACATTTTAATGACTGAAATAAGAATTTATCGCGATTGAAAAGCACTAGAAAGATAAGAAATTTGCCTAAGACTTAAATGAATGGGAAGAACAGGGCTACAGACTGAGTTTAATACAAAGAAGTGAGAAGAGATAAAATATGGGTTCCCTTGGGTTCAGCCACTTCAGTAAATAGTTACAACTCTTAGAAATGTAACTAGTTCAATTTAAGTTGTGTAAGCAAATCTCTTCCCTCTAGGGAAACAATGAAAGACGGGGTGATGGTATGTGCCACACTGAGTGCCTAGGTGCACATTCAGTCTTGGTCTAAGGTCTCCCACAAGGATTCAGAGGTCTCACCTTATGACACGCGTGCAGGTGTAGCTCAATCCTTTCCCGAAGCAACAAAATTCCAAGTATCTGAAAAGCAAAGAAAGAAGACAGGGTTATTTTGAAATTATCAAGTTGCTGTCCAAAGCACTACCGTATAGCTTCAAATGCCTCTCATAGCCAGGTACCATATTTACTTTCTTCTATGCCTGTACTTATGGCCTATGGAAGCTTGCTATGCTGTTCTTCTACGTGTAAAAAACAAAAACCAAACAAACAAAAAACATCTCTCTACCCATACTATTGACCCTTCAAGTCAGTTTAAATAAACCTCCTAGTTGTAATGTTTATCAGCACCACAAGAATTCATTATAATTTCCTCTAGGATTTAATAATAATTACCACACTGACACTCTTCCTAAATTCCTGGCCATTTCTTTTCCCTGTGATGGACTTAATTCTTGGTATTACTTATGGCGGACTTGCTTTCATGAGACTAAAGATCAGGTGCTGGCCCTTTCAAGGATAACTTAAAAGTACTTTGAGGGGGAAGCAATGTTGATGGTAAAACTATCACTTACACTGGTATATACTCAGTAAATCTGAGATTTGAGGCAGGCACAGTGGTGCACACCTGCAATCCCAGCACTTGGAAACGGATGCAGGAGGATCACCACAACTTTGAAGCAAACATGGGTTACATGGCAAGTTCAAAGCCAGCCTGAACTACACAGTGTGACCCTGTCTCCAAAGGAGAAAATAAATAAATCTAAGATTTAAATCTAAGTCTAGTCAGTTATCAAATCAGTATGAAGATAGAAACTGTAAACTAGAGTCTTCTGATGCGGGAATATTTATGACAAGCTGAATGGATAAGGGGCTCACCTTTATAACAAAATAATTTCATGTGCATGTTTTCATTTGTTCTTTACCCAGCCCTATTAGGTACCATTTTATTAAGCATTATGATAATTTTCATTTGAGAAAAGAGAAAACTGAGAGATGAGTTATACAATTTGACCAAGATTGCAACATAACAATGAAGGAGCTGGAAAAGAACTGACTTCTCCTTTCTTTTTCACAACAGTTCTGATTGCATTTATTCAAAAATAAGTACAGTAGAGTAGAAAGTTTGTTCAAATACAACTACTTTATTAGACACTAAAGCTCACTTTCACCTTGGAAGCTAACAATACCATTTTGTGTTAATCATGTGTGAAAGTGGTACAGTTCAGCCCACAGTTAGGCCTAGAGCACATACTTCTGCAATTTCCTGACTGAAAAGAGAATTTCCTAAATGGTCTCTCAGCCTCTAGACACTCTCCACACCACAACTTCCAGAATGACTTTCTTAAATAGCCTGATTAATGCCAAGTGTCTCAGCCTTACTTTAAATAGCCTGATTTATATTAAGTGTCTCAGCCTAACTTTCCAAGCCTTCCAAAATTTGTCACAAGACGTAGTTCCCCATTATTCCTCATTAGGCCCTGTATACTAAGAGCACTGACCTGTCCCTCTTAACAAGACATCTCATATGTTTCTATCTCATCACTACTTTCTTATGATGTATGCTGGTGGTGCAAAAGTATTCTTCCTCATTCATGACACCAAATCTATCATTCTTCCAAAATCCTACTCCTCTAAGAAATCTTATTTAATCCTCTTTCTTCTCAGAACCCCTGCAGCACTTCATTTAGACCTCCCCAATGGAAATTATAATATTCCATCTGTATCAGTTATTTTTGTCTATGACTTATTTGCCTACAAGATTCTAAACACTCAGTGAATGAACAGTTGTAATTTTATGTCTCATACATATCTCTATGGAGAATTCTCTATGAAAACAAAAATCACATATGTTTTACTAATTTCCATATATTTAGTACTTGTCACAATGCATTTATATAATAAAAAATTTTGTTTAAAGAAAAAATTAATGCAGATGGCAACAGATGTGTGGTTGGATTGTTTTGTATCAGATAGGAAATCAGTTGGAACACAGAATGTTGAAATCAGAGAGAAATCTGCTCTGTGTATAAATGGGCACGGAAAAATATTGAATTATTAAAGTTATCCTCTCATTAAGCTCCCTATTTCCACAGACTTCTTTTCTTGCATGGTATAAATTTCTGATGCTATACTGCTTACCATGTCAGGCATTAGAAGCAGCATCATACTTTTACTAAAAGACTTTTGCTAAAATGTACCTTGCACCTGGGCTAGTTGACTGACATGTGTACATTAGAATAGTTTTTATTTGTGAGGTCTGGAAAGACTGCTGATGTAAGGTGGGGGTTATCTAAAATGACAACACTGAGTGAACCATTGGACAGACTGAAACGGGGGAAGAGAGAAGAGATGTTCTACCAGTCTTTGAAAAGGACAAACCATTCAGGCATATCCCCTAAAGGCACAAGCCTTTCCCCTGCTGACCATACCTTGTGGATAAAATTCAGATAGTTTACATAAACCCCAATTCTACTAAGACTACAGTGATCATAGATTCTGGGTGTTCCCATAGCCAATGAGATATTATTCCATAGGTAGGAGTACCTTGCAGGGCCATTCAGGAAAGAGAAATAGGAAGCACTACTTACCACTAGCAAGAAAGTGTAGGCAGTCAGTATCCCAAATAAACTCAGCATTAGAATGGACCAGAAGAACCAGGATCCTGTTATCAGAAAAACGACCCTGGAAAAAAATTTGTTTCAATTCTTAAAATACAGCAGAATCAGTAGTGATATCTGCATCAAGTATGGAGAAAAGACCAGACTAGAAAAAGCATAAGAAGGACATTAAAAAAACACACTTTGTGAGCACATCTGTGAAAGCTTTGGAGATATTTTCTTGAGTTTGAACTTTGTCCCTTAGGCAACTGAGTCCATCAATGTGCTCTCTATAAGTGGTAGAGTTTTTAAAAGTTATTAAGAATACTACAAGAAAATAAACAATATATTAAATTTATAGATCCAATGATAGGATTATAGTCAAATTATTTAGAAATCTGGTGCCAAATTATAAACAAAAAAAAAATCGAGTTGTTAAAGAATTATAGCAGCAGAGTTGGAGACCTACACTCCCAGCATTTGAGTTTCTAGGGAGCTACCGGGGATGCTGGACTGGGCCCAGCAGATTCTAGGCCCTCGGTCCACCACACCCAGCAGCCTTCTTTCAGTTCAGGAGGCAGACACCGCGCAGGAGGACTCTAGGCCCATTTGGGCTGGCCTGGGGAGAGCTTAAGACCAGCACTGCCAGAGGTTGAGTTCATATCCACACCCCTAGGACAGGGTATTGTGCTCTGGGGGTTCCGCCAGCCCCAGTTCTCCACAGCCCCAGTCCCCAAGGCCAGCTTCCGCCTCTCAATCAAGGGAGCCAAGAGCCTGCAGAGGAGTGGGGACTGCCCAAGCTGAGTCCCGGTGCCCCGGGGAGAGTTGGAGACCTACGCTCCCAGTGTTTGAGCTTCTGGGGAGCTACTGGGGATGCTGGAGTGGGCCCAACAGATTCCAGGGCCTCAGTCGACCATGCCCAGTGACCTTCTTTCAGTTCAGGAGATGGAGACTGCACAGGGGGCCTCTGTACTCCTTTGGGCTGGTCTGGAGAGAGAGCTTAAGATCAGCACTGCCAGCAGTTGAGTTCATATCTACACCCCTAGGATAGGGGATTGTGCCCCAGGGGTTCCGCAGGCCCCAGTTCTCCATGCCCAGCTTCCACCCCTCAACACGACATAGGGAGCCAAGTGCCTGCAGAGGAGCTGAGATGCTCCAGGAGCTGAGGCTGTAGGAGGTGACTCACCACACACACAGAGGAAGCTTTGGAACACCACTCAAACCAAGGAAATAAAGAAAAATGACAAAAGGAAAGACCAAAAGGCAGGCTCAAATATCCAATCCATCCCAAGAAAGCCTAGGAGCCATGTACATACAAGAAAATAGAAGCAATACACCTGAAATGACTGAAATGATATCAAATGAAATAAAGAAGCAACTATGGGAAGCTATGGAGAAATTGAAATCAGAAATCATTGCTAAGGTAAAAGAAGAAATGATAAAAGTAGTGAAAGAAATAGTGAACACATCTAGTGAAGACACAGCTAAAAAATTAGAGGAACAAAGAAAACAGATAGAATCCCTGAATGAACACTATAAGAAACAAACAATACATAAAGAAGATTGAAAGAGCTATACAGGAAATCAAAAATTCTACTGAAAGCTGTCAAAACTGCCTCAATGAAAGTGAAGATAGAATTTCAGACTTTGAAGATAACATCGCAGCCAGTGAACAGGAAAGGAAAGATCTTTTAAAATTAACAACAAATCAGGAAATAACAATTCAACACCTGCAAGATGATGCAAAGAAAAATAACATAAGATTAATAGGGATAAATGAAAAAGAAGGGGACAGCCCAAATGATATCAAGAGGATATTTACAGAAGTAATAGCTGAAAACTTCCCAAACATGAGAATGGAAACTGACATTTGGATAAGTGAAGCATATAGAACTCCAAATAACCATAACCAAAATAAAACTATACCCAGACACATAATAATCAGCATCCCAGAAATCCAACATAAGAACAGAATACTAAAAGCTGTTAGAAAAGAGAGATCACCTATGAAGGAAAACCTATGAGAATCACAACAGACTTCTCAACACAAACAATGAAGTCAAGAAGAGCATGGAGTGAAGTATTTCAGATCCTAAAGGAAAACTGCTTCCAACCCAGACTGACATACCCTGCAAAACTCGCCTTCAAAATGGATGGAGAAATGAGATACTTCCATGACAAAGAACAGCTGAAAAACTTCATGACCACCAAACCAACCCTACAAAGAATACTGAAAGATATTCTAGATACACATAGGATAAAACCACCAAGCAAGGCAGACAGTTACACAGAATGGAAAGCTAAAGACACAACAGCAGAAAGATAACATGTCAACAATAAACCAATATATAACAGTTATAACCATTAATGTGAATGGCCTCAACTCATCAATCAAAAGAAACAGACTGGCAGAATGGGTCAAGAAACAACATCCAACCATATGCTGTATACAAGAAACCCATCTAACCCAAAAGGAAACCCATAGACTGAAAGTCAAAGGATGGAAAACAATACTTCATGCAACAGGAAACCAAAAAAAAAGCGGGAGTAGCTATCCTGTTTACAGACAATGTGAATTTCAAACCAAGAATGATCCAAAGAGATAAAGAAGGTCACTACATACAAGTTAGGGGAAAACTTCAAGAGGAAGAGATAACAATCTTAAATATATATGCACCAAATTCCAGACACCCAGCTATACAAAGCAAATATTAACAGAAATGAAAAATCAAATAAGCAATAACACAATTATAACAAGATATTGTAACATGCCATTGACACAAATGGACAGATCACCTAGACAGAAATCAGCAAAGAAATAACAGAACTCAATCATACCTGTGAAGAAATGGACTTGATAGATGTATACAGAATTTGCCATCCAACAACATCAGAATATGCATTCTTCTGAGCAGAACATGGGACAGTGTCTAAAACAGACCATATACTAGGCCACAGAACATATTTAAGTAAATGCAAAAGAATTGAAATTATCCCATGCATGTTATTGGATCATAGTGCCATGCAATTAGAAATTAACAATGAAAGCAACTGCAAAAACTTCACAAACACATGGAAACTGAGTAATACATTCTTGAGCAATCAGTGGGTCACAGAGGAAATTAAAGAAGAAATTAAAAAATATTTACAAGTCAATGAAAATACAGACACAACTTACCGGATTTTGTGGGATGCAATGAAAGCAGTCCTCAGAGGAAAATTTATTGCACTGAGTTCCCACATCAGGAAGACAGAACAAATGCAAATAAACAACCTGATGCTACAACTCAAACATCTACAAAAAAGAAGAGCAAGCCAAGCCCAAAGCCAAAAGAAGGGAAGAAATTATAAAGATCAGAGCAGAAATTAATGCAATAGAGTCTAAGAAACAATTCAAAGAATCAATGAATCAAAGAGTTGGTTTTTTGAAAGAATAAATAAAATTGATAAGCCTCTAGCCAACCTTATTTTAAAAAGGAAAGAAAAAACTCAAATTCATACAACAAGGAATGAAAAATGTGAAATTACTACAGACTCGGTAGAAATACAGAAGATCATCAATACCTATTTTGAAAACTGTTACTCTCATAGGTTCGATAACGCAGAAGAAATAGACAGATTCCTACATACATATGAACTACCAAAGCTGGATCAGGAAGATGTAAAACTGCTGAATAACCCAATTTCTATTAATGAAATTAAAAATGTAATTAAGTCCTTGCCAACAAAGAAAAGCCCAGGCCCAGATGGATTCACTGTGGAATTCTACAAGAAATACAATGAAGACTTAATTCTGACACTCCTCAAGCTCTTCAATGAAATTGAAAAGGAAGCAATTCTTCCTAAGTCATTCCTGGAAGCAAATATCACTCTAGTATCAAAATCTGAGAAAAACCTAACTAAAAAAGAGAACTATAGGCTAATCTCCCTCATGAACATAGATGCAAAAATTCTCAATAAAATATTAGCAAACAGGATGCAGCAAATTATCAAGAAGATTATACACCACGACCAAGTGGGATTCATCCCAGGAATGCCAGGATGGTTCAACATACATAAATCAATAAATGTAATCCACCATATCAATAGAGCCAAAAGTAAGAACCACATGATCATCTCTATAGATGCAGAAAAAGCTTTTGATAAAGTCCAACACTCATTCATGATAAGAACCTGACAGAGAATGGGAATAGATGGTCTCTACCTCAATATGATAAAGGCCATCTATGACAAACTTACAGCCAGCATCATATTAAATGGCCAAAAACTAAAAGTCTTTACCTTAAAATCAGGCACAAGACAAGGATGTCCCCTATCACTGCTCCTATTCAACATAGTACTGGAAATACTAACCAGAGCAATTAGACAAGAGAGAGAAATGAAAGGAGTAAAGATAGGAAAAGAGGAAGTTAAATTATCATTATTTGCAGATGACATGATACTTTACATTGAAGACCTCCAAAACTCCATTGAAAGACTCATAGATGTAATAAATAAATTCAGCAAGGTAGCTGGATGCAAAGTAAATACTCAAAAATCAATAGCATTACTATACAATAACAACAAAAATACTGAGAAAGAAATAAAGTAAGCCACACCCTTCACACTAGCATCCCAAAAAAATGAAATACTTAGGAATTAATCTCATGAAAGAAGTAAAAAAGCTATACAAGGAAAATTATAATACCCTGAAAAAGGAAATCGAAGAGGATCTCAGAAAATGGAAAGACATCCCTTGTTTATGGATAGGAAGAACAAACATTGTGAAAATGGCCATTCTCCAAAAATTACTATACAGATTCAATGCAACCAATCAAAATACCACTAACATACCTCAGAGATCTAATGAAATCACTCCTAAAATTCATCTGGAACCAGAAGAGACCTAGAATAGCAAAGGCAATTCTAAGCAGCAAAGGCAAGGCAGGAGGCATCACAATCGCTGACTTGAAATTATACTACAAAGCTACTGTAATAAAATCAACATGGTACTGGAATAAAAACAGACCTGAAGATCAATGGAATACATTGGAAGATACAACGAACACCACAAAGTCACTCAACCACTTTATCTTTGATAAAGGGGCCACACATGCTCGCCGGAAGAATGACAGTCTCTTTAACAAATGGTGCTGGAAAAATTGGCTATCCATATGCAGGAGTCTAAAACTAGACCCATGCGTATCACCATGCACTAAACTAAAATCTAAATGGGTCAAAGATCTAAATATTAAAATAGAAACACTAAATCTGCTGGAAGACAAAGTAGGTAAAAATCTCAAAGATACCGGGGTAGGAAGAGAATGAACAAGAATCAAACCACACGGGAAATACTTCCCAGAATCAATAACTGGAACCATATCTTATTAAAGAGTTTCTGCATGTCGAAAGAGATTTCCAGCAGAGCGAAAAGAAAACCCACAAATTGGGAAAAAATCTTAATGGACTGTCCATTAGACAAAAGACTTCTGTCTAGAACTTATAAAGAATTTTACAAAATCAGATCCTCGAAATTCAAAGACCCAAACCAAAAATGAGCATCTGAAATGAATACACAATTCTCA
>PVJX010029287.1:0-23081 GCA_004027295.1 Dolichotis patagonum
AAGGGAAAATACTCACTCAGGGAAGTCGATCTTTGTGCTGTTGTTGTCCTTAGCACTGGTTGTAGCCATGAACAGACAGTTGACCACAACGGTGCAGATGATGAACATGCTGAACAATGTGACCGTGACATTAAGGCAGACACTCTGCAGGACAGCACAGGCCCCCGGGGAGTGTGGTGCGGGCCGTTACTGTAGTGGGGTCTTTTCCAGAGGGGCACCTCTGCTCTGACCGAGAGTGGTCGAAGAGCAACTCGCTCCTGTCCCTTGCCCTGGAGAACGCCTTCCTGCTGAATGGCAACCTCCCCCATCTCTTTTCACATGTGTGGCCAACACTGATGACAAAAATCTGACTCCTTGCTTCAGAGTCGGACAACTCTGCCCAGCTCCGGTTCACCCATGTTCCAGAGCTCCTCTCAGGTAATGCTTAGATACACACTGCTAAAAGCACAATCTCATCCTTGTTTCCCTCTGTCCTCGGAGAGCACCCTTCCTGAATCACTTTAGTAAGAGTCTCCACCCCAGTCTTGCTGCTAGGGAACCCAACCTAGCTAGTTATCCTTCACCGTTCTCCTCAATATTTTATTAGGTCTACTAATTCATGTCTTTTTCACCTGTATCAAATGGTCTAGTGTTCCTTGCAGCACCCGTCACACCTTAGCAATGCTTCATAATCATTCTTTATCCTTTAAAAAGGAGTCTGCAAACTACGTCAAAAGAGCATGGCAAGTCATACACATTTGTCAAAACAGCTGATGCTGGACCAGAAGAGAGGTACAGATGTTACCAAACAAGAGAGCTTGCATGCCCTCTCCAAGAGCTGTGGTTCTGTACTACACTGACTTTTTGCCAAGTAAGCATACAGGCCTAGCCTTGGCAGAAGTTCAGGTTTCAAGAGGACCTAAAAATCTGAACTGCTGATGTTAGAAAACATTTCCCAAGTGTTTTAAACACTGCATGGGTCCAACATAATACATTTATCCACTCCAATGGTGCACAGCTTACCACCTTTGTTCAAGTGTCCACTTAGATGCTCCTTCCTCCAAGAAGTCAGCCTCAGTGTCTCCACAGCACAGCAGGGCCTTGCCACAGTGCCACCTCTATACCATAGAAACTGCCTGCCTATGTCATCTCCTGAAGCTGAAGATCCTAGAGCACACCCAGCAGCACTTGGCCAGTACTCGGTGAAGGAATGAGAATTTGATTCTGTTCAGTAAGCGTGTGAATCCCGGGGCTTATGCACTTTTCACTTGACCTGGAATTAATAAAAGGATATGAGTGGACCAAGATTCTAATGGCTAAACTTCTGATGGGATTGAAAGGCCCAAAAATGAACAAGGCACGCTTGGCACTGAAGCGGTAGATTGTTCTCTTCTTGTTCAACACCATAAATGTCTGCAGAAAACCAAACACAACAGGAATTAAGTGCAATGGCAAAATATTTATCATGAGTTCATTTAGAGAACCACAGGTCAAGTCCTGAGTTCACAGACAATGAGAACTTCAGGTTCTACTTGCAGTACTGTCATCCTGAAGCCTAAGGTACTTTCTGAACAGCTGCCCAGTGACCCTGGAGCCCGAGGGATCCCACCATAACCACCACCACCACCACCACCATAACCTGTGAGCTATTTGTCTACTGGGATACTCTGGAGGACCAGAGGTGGAGAACTCGGGCCCTGAAAATACAGAAAGTAGGGTATGGAGTAATAACTGGGACAAATGAAGCCTTTAATATCAAACTTCATGGTGTGCCTTTGTGAGGACTAGAAGGGAATTTAAAGAGATGGAAATTGGATTTGGATATTCACATTAATAGATTATTAATGATTAAAAACACTTGATAAGGAATCTTGAGGTATAAAGGGACTTGGAGAGTCCATACAGTTATGCTGATATCAGCAGTTCCACATAATATAACCAATGTAGTCTAACCTGTAAGATATCCCAGGAAAGAAATCCCCAAGCTTCTCTGACTTGCTCTCCCTTTCCGCCCACCCCCATAGAAATAGGGTCAAATCTGCTTTTACAGCATTTACCCAGTAGATGCTACCCTTACAATAAGCATTTGGAAGTGTGTGGGTGGTTTGGGTTGTCTCCCACGATCCCAGAGGGTCTGCTGGCCTCTGTGAGTAGGTGTAGGGATGCCAAATACAGGACAGACCTGCCAAATCATCACTGTCCCACCCAATCCCCCAGTTGGGCCCACTGAAGAATACCAAGCCTGCGCTCACATCTTCCCAGCACGTGCTCCCAAGCTCTGAAAACGGAGGAACTTCTGGACAATAACCTGGCTCTCATGGCCTCTAACATCAGCCCTCAGACTTCTCTTTTTTTCCATTTAACTGTAAGCTAACTCTCCCCTTATCTGTTCCCAAAGCCGTTGGTTACAAACGCCTTCACAGGGTGAAGGTGGCCCTGGTTTTTCCATCTCATTGCTCCGCTCAGATTTACAAAGTCCTGCTTCAGCATGTGGTCCAGCATGTTCCCAGAGAGGAAGAACAGACCTTGGCAACCTGCCCCAAAGTAGCTGAGCAAGTGCCGTCCTGACTCAGGTACCAGAACTGCAGCCACTGCCAACTGTCAACCTTCCTTCAATGAGGTGAGGGCATGTATGACCTGACAGCATCTGGCTATAGTGCAAAATGTGGATGGGATGATCTTCCTTGACCGTCACAGGAAAATGAAATGGCTCACCAGGTTAAGTTAATGCCATGATTCCACGATTCTAAGGCCTGTTTGGGGGATTCTGTGTTACCTACTCTTTGAGGTTGTCAACTTAGAAAATACGCAGAATAGCATTGCTTGTGTACCTACTGGTTTTGATATTTTATTGGTACAACTTCTTACTGCTTTAAATATTTTAAATAATGCTGTAGTCACACTTGCTAAGGCTTTTGTGATTAGAAGGACAGAGAGGTACCTGGTCCTCCTGTCTGACTGTTGACCCCTCTTACCCTTTCTTCTGCAGCTCGTCCAAATGGAAGCTTTGTTTTCCCTCCAAAATAGGGTCTTCTAAAGGGGCTAGAACTATAGAAAGAGGCCTAGATGTGAGCCCCAGCTTCCTGGCTTACTGGCAGTCTGACTGTAGAAGCACTTCTCATGGATGCTATGGTTTCACCTGTACAGTGAGGCAAGAATGATGACCCAAGTGACTGCTGAGGGTGCCAGCCTCAGCAGAGCATGAGCGTGCAGAGGTAAAAGTAAGTTTTATGTCCTCGGATTAAAAGGGAGGACCAGTTGAGTGTATGTTATCCAACAACCTCGCAGGTTGGAACAGTCTGTCCTCCTAGGACTGTCTGAAGCATCCCAGGCACTGCCTGGACCAAGGTCCTTGACAGCACCAAAGTACAAAGAAGCTTCTCCCTGTCATCTCAGCACCAGCAACTGCACCAACAAGGAGCCCCTGGAGCTGTGGAACATAAGGGGAAGGAGAAATATTGGAATATTTTTTCACCCTTGTCTCTCTTCCCCTTGCTTATTCCTTCCTCTCTATACTCAGCCCCTCTCATGTCCAATTTTAAGGGCATGCAAACCAGGCACCCTTTCTCATTTTGTACCCCAGCCTGGGCTTGAATTCATGGCAATCTTCCTGCCTCAGCCTCCTGAGTGCTGGAACTACAGGAGTGCACAACCATGCCCATCTCTGTCTATTCTTCTTTGAACCTTTGCTGCCCCTTGTCCTTCTCCTCTCCCTCAATACATGCATCAAAAAGAGAGAATGGGGACTTAACAGGGTTCTTGGGACTATGAAGGCAATAACACAGGCGAATTGCAAAGGAGAAGCGCAGCCTGTGCTCCATGAACCCCAAGATTGGTGTTTGGAGGACCTGTAAGATGAGCTATCACCGAATGACTGTAACGCCTCCATGTTCCCACAGAATTACCTTATGATTTCTGTAGAATGGGTCCAAGTCTTCCAGGGGTTTTGCTACCAGCTCAGGGGGAATGTTGCCATAGAGTTTGGGTAACTTCCTGGAGGCCTTTAGGTCGAGCTGAGGCCGAGACAGGGGTTCCAACACTGTCTTGTCTTTGGACTTCTTTCTCTCTTTTTGGATGGCAATCCGCTTCTCTATTGCAGCCAGGGAGTCTGAGGTGAAGGGGCGGAAATTCCGCTCATCTGGGAAGATCACTGAGTAGAACCTGTCATCCATCTTCAGCCTTGGGACAGAATCGATCTACAGGCTCTCAGACTGCTCTGAGGAGGTGAAAATGATGCAGCTCTCCCTTGGGTCACTCTCAACAGAGGGTGTCCAGGAATCTACCAGGGCTGAAGCTTGAGAGTTGACTGGTGGTAGCGTGAATCAGAGGAGACCGCCAATGTGGGCACCACAGAAACTCCGGACAGAGACAAGACTAAAACATAGCATGGTTCCCAGACAGCCTGGAGATAGAGAGGAGGCTGAATTCAGAAGCAAGTGAGCAGAAGAAGCCAAGTCTCTAAGGCTGAGAGCAAAGCATAAGGCAAGACAATAAGGCTGAACTGCGACCACAGGCCTGCCAAGGCACACAAGTGGCCGGCATAGTGCAGAGAGCAGGGAAAAGAATAGGTGGGCCATAGCCACGTAGGCTTTGCAAAAGCAAAGCTATACATGCATGTGTCTCTTTTCACACTGGTCAATAAAGTTCCTGAAATGTACTAGAATGAAAACAAAAGAATGATAAACAAAGACAAAAATATTCATGTTAACATCTACAATCCTACACCAGCTCTCTTCTTCCTGGAAGCCAGACCCTCACAAAGTGAGACTGCAGGAAAGCACAAATAATTTCCCAAAGCTAATAGAATCCCTCTGACACAGGACAACAACTTCTGCAGGGACTTCTCTATAGCTCCAGGGATAAAGTAGCCTCTGAGAAAAACCAGTAGTATTAAGGTTGAATGCCTTTATTCTCCCATACCAGGCATCCTCTTTCTTTCTTTTTTTTATTTTAAACAGAAAAAAGTAAGAAACAACAGTAAAACATAGTTTCAAAACAGGCTAGTACGAAAGTAACAATAATCAACATATTATATATAGTTATAGTCACAGTAGTTGTTCAGAGTACAAGATACAAGCATGAAACATTGTCCAGAAAATTACTAGGACAAAACTTTCCCCTCAGTGAACCAAGAGAAACCATCTTAACTGTCTTGTGTTTATATATACATTTTCCTTTTCCTTTCCTTCCTTTCCCTTTTCTCCCATCACAGTTTTTCTTTTCTTTTGATCAATATCTCAATATCTATTGTACATTTTAGACTTTGTCTACTCTTTTAGATTCTCACACTAGTGAGACAATAGGATGTTTACACACATGAGTCTGATTTCACTTATGAGAATGGTCTTGAGTTACATCCATCCACCTATAAAGTCTCAAGTTTATCTTTTTTATGGTTGAGTAGTATTCTATTATAGAAAAAAAACCCACATCTATTTATCCATTCCCCAGCTGACGGACATTTGGGTTGTTTCCAAGATTTAACTATTACAAATTGTTGCTGCTATAAACATGGGTGGATATGTATCAATCTATTACGATGTTTTTAATTCTTCTGTGAAGATTCCTAGAATGGGAACAGCTGAGTCAAATGGGATCTCTAATCCTAGTTGCTTAAGAAATCTCCACACTGATTTCCACAGTGGTTGCACCAGCAGTCTCACTATGCAGTTCTGGATGCCTTGAACTCATTCTGTAGTCCAGGCTTGCCTCAAACTCACATCGGTCTGTTGCCTAGATCCTCTACCTGCCTCTGCCTCCAAGTGCTAGGAATACAGACATGCACCACCATGACTGGCTCCTCTTCCTTTCTTATTTACTAAATGGAATGGCTGTCACATCACTCCAGTGAATTAGTGACAAACCCAACACACCACTGCTTTCTTGATTCAATGGCTGTGTACCTGTTGCATGGTCCCAGTAAGTGTTAGGAACTGATAGTAAAAGGACACAGTCCCCATCTTCCTACTTCTGAAATTACACCATTCCGGTATAATAGAAGACACAGATAGGCCTAGTAAATTACAGAAGAGGGGCCATTATTGTGTCTGTGCATAGAGTAGATGTGCAGTCTGTTTTGGAAAGGAATAGTTGAGAGGTAACGCAACACACTGCTCAGCCAACATTTCTTCCAGAACCATAATTAGTGATTCTCCACTTAATCCCAAGCAATATAGGTGGGTTGCATTTATAGGCCATGATAAAGGCATTTTAAGTCTTTAAACACGTGAGGTTTAGGTCAGTGAGATGTTACTATTGTTTGAACCATAGATCAACTGACGTCAAATGGGGTGCTGTAGATTCACTGTATTAAAAACGTGATCAAAAAATTAAACTAAGTGCAATTATTTTGCAATTTCTGCTAATAATCAAGTATGAAGGTAAATTTTCAAGCACTAACTACAAAAAACTTTTTTTGTAGTGCTAGGGATTGAATCCAGGGCGTTAGTATTGAGCAACATCTCCAGGCCTTTTTTATTTTTTATGCTGAGACAAGATCTTTTCACTAAGTTGCCAAATAGCTTTACTAAAGTAAAGTAAAATAAAGTAAAGCAAATAGTAAAATTACTTTTACTAAAGAATATGTGATCCTTCCATCAAGTTGTTTCAGTTAATAAGAAAATTTCAATGCATGAGTTGAATTATTTTTATAAAGTCCCCTTTTTCCTGGATCAAGTTTGGCTTGGATTGAACTTGTGATCCCTTTTCACCCTCCTAGTATGCTGGGATTACAAGTCTGTACCAAGTAAGTATTTGCTTGCAAACAATAAAAAAAAGGGGACCTAAAACATCAGGATGTACAGAAAACAAGGCAGAGTGCACTTAACCCAAAAGTAAATTTAAAAACTTCCAAGGGTAAAGCGACTACACTTCAATGGGCTTAAAAAACAATTGATTCAGCTAGAATTACAAGTCAGAGAACTGTGAGAAAAATGCTTAAAGAATTAAGAAAATTCTATGTAACAAAGAATACTAAACTTTTTTCAATATGTAAATGGAAAGGCAATTAGAAAAATCCATCAAAAACGTTCTTTAAGAGCCATATGTAAATATGAAGTCAACTAAATGCTTTGAGCAGCTGACAGAACACAAGAATAGGGAAAAAAACAAAAGACTATCTGATCTTAAAATTTTCAACATTCTCCTGTATGTAGCAGAAGGTCAGTGATATCAGAATCTATCCCCTTACTATGTGTCAAAATATAAGCTTTAGTTTTGGAAAACAGTAGCTGTGAAATCATTACATTATGAGGGTTACCTATTAATTTTTAATTTAATTTTGATAATCATCCTATGGATTAACCAGAATTAATTATAATTACTTAGTATAATACAAGTATTATAAATAGTATTTTGTTGCTATCCAGAGCTGGAGAAAAAAGGTGGAGAGAAGCTCATGCCATCAATGTGTCCACCTTAACACTTAGAGAGTCAGTACAGTCTATGCAGGTCAGTATATCATGCAATATGAACACATTTACTATTAAACAATCAAACAAAAACCACATTTAAAATACAAGTATCCTAGAAGAATCATGAATCTATAACCAAGCACAGAGGAGTCTTATTTTATGCCCACTTCATTTATATCACAGGAGGGCAAAAGGATTACCATAAACAAGCTAAAGTCCTCATCTCACCTAAGCACAATTCAGAAACTTCTACTTTAACTTGACAAATCAGTAAATAGCACTGCAAGTAAATTTAGAATTAGAGAGAAGACGACCAGACGAATTAAAAATTGCAATGGTTAAAAGTAGAAGTAGGTATAAAGATGAAGATATATTTTTAATATCATTTTTCCTTTCCAACATTACCTTGCTCTGAGCTACATGAATTACATGTGGTGTTACTTTTATTAGATTATAAGAGGATTTTAAAAACCTTTCAGGGACTCAAAACATCTTCTGATTCAAAAGAAGAGAGTCAAATAAAAGGTATGCTGATAGGGTCAAAATCCTTTTGAATCATAAAGGAACTAAGAATAATCATAATTTGCAGTGCTAAGCCAGACGGCCAACAACATACTAACCCTAACCTGATGGGGGAAATCAGAGACATGGAGAACCATGAGCAGGCTCCATGAGACCTCCGGGAAGTCATGGGCAGGCCTGAGTGGAAGGCTGGGACTGCTCCCTGAGGACTAACCCCTGCCCAGCAGGCTCTCAGCCCCACAACCCAGAACAGAGGACTATACTCACCCAGGAAGGACCAACAAGACCTCCCTTCCCTAAGAAAAGACCTTGTGATCTTGAGATTCACTCACAGTTCCTTGAGCTGGGTGCTGGGGAGGCAAAGTAACATAAACACCACCATAGGCTCTTCAGCCTCTGCGAACCAGGTGAGGAAATGATGGAGGAGGAAGCCACGTGCTGCGTGGGGCTGCACCAGGGCAGGAAGCATTAGGTGCTGGGGGGTGGGGCGAGAAGGGTGTGGTTCTGAAAAGCCAACAGTCATTTTGCTTGGAGGAAAGAAGAAGGTGCTCTAGACAATGGGAAAACACAGTGTGAAGCCACAGAGGTGATTACAAGGACTTGGGGTTCTTATTTATGAATTTTATACAAGTCACATAACCTCATTGTGCTGGACATCTTCGGGACATACTCAGCTTTCTCTCCAGCCTTCTCTGCTCTACTCAATGCCCATGTGCATCCATTATGGGGTCCCTGCCCCCAGTTTCTGGGGAGGTCTGGCCAGCAGCCAGTCCCCACAACAGACCCAGAGAATGGTGGAGAGTGAGGTCAGGAGTTGCTTCCTACATCTCTTTCTAATGGTGCCATGACCACAGCTCCTGGGAAGTGGCTGCATACACAGCTGTCTCACTGGTCGCACAGCACCTACCTTCCCTTGTTCCTTCTGATGTGAGGTGTCATGCCTCCCACAAAAGGGTGAAAACTCACCATCACTTGTTTCTATTACTAAGACCCACCCATGCCTTTTACGAAGTCTCTTTAATGAAATATGCTCAGAATGCCAAATTTGAAGGTGTCTACTTTTTCCTGCCAGGCCTCTGGCTAATACAGCCATCCATTCGATAAAATTTAGGAAATGATCACCTACACATTACAACCACCTAATATATGCAAGTTTGAACATTTTGGTGTATTTCTTTTCAGTAGTCTTTTAGTTCAATCCCCGGGACCAAAAAAAAAAAAAATAAATAAAGAATTAACTTTTCAGAAGTCTTTTTATGCATATATTTTACACTTCTGTCATTGTAATGTTTATACAATTGTATGTGGTGATCTTTTTATGTAACCCTGTATTACAAACATTTTAACAATGACAGCTGCCATTTAATATTGCCTGTCTAGGTGCAGATAAAATTTTGGGTGTGTTAATATATATTGTCTCATTTAATCCTCAAGACAGTCTCATGAGATAAATATTATCTTTGGAGTCTTCTTTCAAAATATCCATCTAAAAGAGGTGAGTTAATGGTGGCCTCTTGTTAATTGGCAGGAGTCTTAACCTTGCATGTACCTTCCCTGACCAGCGCATTTCTCTAGTTTTCTCCCCAGGCAACTGTGTAACCTGACTCTAATGCTTTACCCTAACTACCAAAGAAAGTCAGTAGGGAGGTCAGGAAAGGCTCACAATCACCTACTCAAAACATTTCATTCTGGATCCAGTCCGTAACACCACCTGGAGTGCCACACATTCACACTGAGATAAGATAAACAACAAACTAAACACTGCATCAATGATTTAAATGGATTATTTCTCATCATTTTCCAAGAAATCTACAACATGGGCATTATTCTATCATCCAAATTTTACAAAATGAAACATTAAGGCTTAGAAAAATTGAAGGACTTGCCTGAGATGAGTAAGTGTCAGAGAATCTCGAATTTAAGTCCTCATGCAATTCCACCTGCTTGCCTAGTTCTTCACCCTTAAAGCTGAGACGTCCCCAAGCAGATGGGAGAAGCAAACCAGGAGGAGAAAACCACACCGCCTGCAGTGGGGAGAGCTACATCGACGGCACCCTTGCTGGGTGTGATGTGCCTCCCGGGCACTGACCACTGCCACTGCCCTTCACATGTCAGGCCTCAGCACAAAGCCCCCGCCCATTCACTGAGGCAGACAGGCTAATGGTAACTACGCCCTGCAGAAGGCCTTCTCACCTACTTTGGGTGGGGGCTTGAACAAATTCTTAGCTTTGGTGACACATCAGCTACGCTCACTAACATAGCTTACATACACACAAAAAAAGATGTCTGTTTTCCCCTTCATAGATCCAATAAGAAAAACAGAGAACAAATGAACATGAATGAATTTTCATGTATCTGATCTCAATCCAAAGCCAATTCCATGGTTAGTTTTCTAACTCTTTAATAAAGAAACCAGCCACATCAATTTATGAATAATTTTTCACAAGGAATTCAGAAAATATTTGGAGGATTTACACTGCAATCTCAGATGGAGACAAATTTGAAGCCATCTCTAGAAAAGTCCAAATGTCGACACAAACTCCAGGGTGGCAAGCTCCTGTCAGAGCAGCCAGCCATTCCCTGTCCTGTGTCCCCAGCCCTTTCGGGAGACCCACCAGCAGGACCATGACCTGGACCATGTATCTTAACCTGGCCTCAGCCTCTGAAGTGAGAAGAAAGTTTCCCAAAGGCCTGCTCTTCACCCTGATGAAGGAACAAACCAGGTTCCACAGTGGCAGGTCTCAGGCTTAAAAGAGAACAGGCCGGAAACCTTACCTGTCTTCTTGGTGAGGTGGCCCAGGTAGCAGCAGCCCAAAGCTCCCTCGAGAAGCTCTCCACAGAGCAGAGCTCTCGCCGGAGTCTGAGCTCCTGCTTCTGGCGGGGGACTGAGAGGAGCAGCTCAGCAGCTGGGTAGAGAAGGCCAATGGGAAGGCAGCCAAAGTGATTTTAAAGAATCATGTAGGAAACCCTGTAACCAGAGAAGAGGCTGAGAGGGTACTTACATTTATGCTTTGGAAGCAGCTGCCTTTAATCAGTGCTTAATCTAGCTCTGCAGAAAGTGTCATTAATAAAGAAACAGGTTGTTGTTTTTCTTAGGCCTCATCCAAGTGGGCGAGGGAATACAGAGAATTCTGTCTGAACAGCCATGCTCATTTCTGCATTCAGTGGGGGCTGCCGGCCACCTAACCCAGGCGTGCCGGCGTCTCGCCCCAAAGGACCTACCAAGGTCCTGAAATTAACCTGAAATTACTCAGCAGGCACTCAGTAGGCAGCTTTTCCTTTTCTCCTTTGTGCCATCGACCATGGTGTCCAGGCCTGGGAATAGCACATGGTTGCTTACGTGGTGCCAAGACGCCTTTGACACCAAAACAACTCCACAGTGAACCTGCCTCCAACCCAAAACGTTTCCACGTAAGGTGCTGTGATTTTTTAATACCTAGAAAAAATTTAGACTGTCTGGGAAGTAATCTACCATAAACTGTTTTCAGCTCTTCTCATCTTCATGCGACCAGCTGGTGACAAACTGAGATAAGGTTACCAGGAGGCAGGAGATTCAAGCTGGGGCTTGAAAGAGAGTGGGTCAAGAATCACAGGCAGACTTCAGTCCTGCCAGAGGGGCACTGAAGCCTGCTTTCCGCTCCATTACTTTACATTACTTAATTTCTCTGAGCCTATTCTTCTCCCTGTAAAATGGGTTCATTCTTTCAAACCTTATTACCATGAAGAAGCAAATGAGACAGTAACTATGAAAGTACTTGCGGAACACAAGATAGAAGTGCCCACTGATTTTTAAGAGGCAAAAATGCCTGGTTGCTTTTCTCACCCTACTAACCTAACACCTCACTCCTGTGGAGAACAATTAAAATCACAGACACAGGATTCGCTCATGGTGTGGCATGGTGTATACAGCCTGGCTTTTTAGAGCAGGAATCAGAATTTTAAACCTTTGTCTGATTTCAGGATAACTCTTGGAACAAGAGAAGACCAAAGAATGGGAAAAGTACTTCGCATTAATAAGCATTTTCACATGTATGCATTTGAAGAGGTAAGAGGCCTCTAAATCCATTATCTTGAAAGGCTCTGGTGTGTTTAATATCAACTCTTTGCAAATACTATTTTTCTAAGCTATTAAGTTACATTCAGGCTTCCTGAAGTTTCAGAAAAGCTAGCTCCCTCTTCAAGGTAAATGCAAATAATTTCAAGTGTAAGGACTTCAGCAACAGCATAATCACAAATACAAGCCACCTGAGCAATCTGAGGCCCACTTTTAGGGCTCCTCTCAAACCGTCTGACCTGTGGGGAGTGCAAACCCTCATCAGAGTAATGTGGCAGTGCCTAGGCAGCACCCAGCCAGCCTCAGGTGTCTGGGTTCCCCCAACCCCGCATGTTGCCTCCTCCAGGTGTTGGCTGGCACTGAGGACCCGCCAGTCTCCCTCCTGCCTGCTAAGCAGGCCCACGTCAGGGTCAGAGCCCAGGGAAGGCACATCAGCCGGATCAGCAGCCTTCCGTCCATTTATCTGGCAAAGGGGACCTTGAGCATCCACTCCTGCACAGTACCAAGTGAGGTCCTGAAAAACACGAAAACATGTTCCCTTGAGGACCATGCAGCCTGCTCTGTGAGAAAAAATAAGAGCACAAAAAACTGTCTAAGAAGTCAGAGACCATCAAGGAGGTCCCCACAGTGTAGACCAGGATGCAGCTCATGCTCGGAAGCTTCTAGTAAGAGGGGAGATTTGAGTTGAAGTTTACAGGATAAATAAGAATTCAGGCAGATAAAGGAGGGTGGGACTTCCCAGGAAAAACCTAAGAACATCCAGGCCTGAGAGCTCTGGGAATGTGCAGACACCCTCAAGTGGCCCCACAAGAGCGAGTGTGGCATGTGTAAGGGCAAGAAGACTAGGACAAGTTAAAAGGGGTATTTTTCACGACTTGCAATACCTCTTCGATTCCACTAAGGAGTCTGAATTTGAATTCGTATTAAGTCACAGGACAAATGTGGCACTGGCAGCATCTTAAGTGCCAGGTTACATTATGCATAACAACCAAATCTTCTGGTTCTCTCAAGTCCAGCAGGTGGTGATGCGGAGCGCCAAGGGCAAAGGTGTGCCATGGCAGAAGGGGTGAGTGCCCAGAGGGCGCAGACTCTGAGTGAGTGAGCTGAAGAGAACTCACTGTGACTGCCTCTGTGGACAGAGCTCGAGGGAAGCACAGAATTCATTTCCCAGGAAGCACTTCCGTCAGGGTTCTAAAAGATTCCTAAACAGCTCTTTCTAGACAGCATCCTCATTAAGAACAGAGTTTCGTGGTCTTGTTCAGTGCTGTGCCTCCAGGCTTAAAACTGCCCATATCATTTCACAGGTGCCTCATAATTTTCTGTGAGTGAACAGCCTCCTCACGGTCCTTCCTGAAGCTCAGCCTTGGCTCCTGAGCCCCACAGGTCTGGCCTGTGCTGTAAGTCTCACTCTTCACTCCCTTCTTTCATCTCTAGCCAACTCTTCCTAGTGCCTTTCGCCTCTCACCCGGATGTCACGACAGCCTTTCACTTGGACAGTCTGCTGCACTGTCCCACATACTGAACACCCTTGTCTCTGCTGCACCTTGTTTTCTCCATCTCCTGCTCTGCCCAGGGCCGGTGTTCACTCTGAGTGCTACTGAAGCCGCAAAGCTCTCTTCCTGTTTGCTTGCTGCCTTGGTCTCTCAATTCCTACTGCTTCTTGCGAAGATTTTCTTGACATACAGTCTCACTCCCTGCACAGCCTTAATACAATTAGTCACCACTATCCCAATTGCATGGCCCATCCTATATCTTTACAAATCTCATACCATTTCAAAATTAGAGATATTACCTTTGAATTTTGGTTTTGTTCCCCCTAAAAGCATTAGATAAGTCCTTGAGTGCAGTTTATTTGGGGGGTGATTACAGGACACAGGAGTGAAGGAGCATGGAAAGAAACTCTGAGGAGCAGGAGAAACAAATGAGGTCATGCACTGAGATGACTGCTGATAAACCAACCATGGATTAGCCTCTCTAGGAACCCCCTGTGGAAGTATGGAGCATGTGCTTGAGTATTGGAGGCTGGGACATTTATCCTCAGTTTATATGCTCTTTATATCCTCTAATAGAAGTGGCACTGTTGGTAGCCACTCTCCAAGGCAGTCCCAATGATTCTTGTCTTCTGATAGTCTTGTTTTGGTGCAGTCCCATCCCAGGTTGAAGAGGAATGACCTGTACAACCAACAGGATATTGCAGAAGTGGCCATGTATAATTCTGGCTATAGAAGGCCTTGGTGATTCTGTTTTGCTGACTTAGACCACCCAGTCTGCAGGAAGCTAGCCACAAGACACTCAGTCTTCCTACAGAGATTCCATGTTTGTAAGGCTTCTCGCCAACATCCAGGACCAAGATTAAGTTATCTAGGAAGCAGATTTGCCGATCTCAAGGGGTACCTTCTCTTTACTTTCAGATCATAGGCTATGCTTGTTCATGGGCCAAGAAAGCTCTAGTAGCTTTAGAGAAATCACAAAAAAGCTAGGAGGAGCTATGTAGGCCCTTGAGGCGTAGTACTACTTGTATGCAAGGGAGTATGCACATATATTGCTGAAATCAGAGATGGCCTCCAGGAATGCAGCAGGGACACCAAAGGCAGCTGTTGCACTCAGAAACCTCCTCTAAGACAATTCCTGTGTACTCTTCTTTCCCCTCTGCAGACCTTGGTAAAGGGCTTCACCAAGCAGACACAAAGCATGATGTCTCTTGATGTCTCTTGATGTCTCTTGCAATTCAACAGCGAAAACTTCTCTGTCCTGCCTTCCACAGTTCATTCTTGGGACCTATACTTAGCATTTATTCCACTTTGCTTCCGGTTTCCGATATACATTATTGAAGTTTCATTTGGCTACAAGTAATAGAAGGCTAAACATAGCTGATATAAGCATAAAAGAGACTGTACTGGAAGGGCACAGGGGTGCCATGCAGAATCCAGGGGAAGAGAAGTTGGTGCCCTCCATGGAATATAACCAAAGACTAGAGACCTGCAGGGAATTCTGCCTCTCCTCATCTCTGACTTCTGTAGCTGTTTTATGGCCTCCTTGTTCTCCTTTCTCACTGTTACACGGATATTCTTGCTCCCAGTAGGACTAGCAAAGAAATGAACATTCTCAAGCACCATTTTACACGCTGACCTCTTTCCTTCCCAGAAACCGAATTCCTGGAGCAACACTGTGTTGGGAACCTGACCCCAAAGTCAAGGAGGTGGGGGTCAGGTGGGTGCCACTGCCCACTTGTGGATGGATGAGGAAGACGCAGTTCTTAAAGAAATCCCAAATGGATACAGCAACATCATCATGCATTAAGGATTAAATGAGGCAATACATATAAAATTCCCTTTGTACATGCTAACATGTTAAAGAAGGTACATCTTATTGTTCTTCTGGAACCAGGATAGTGTAGAGGGGAAACACACACACAATTTAGAATCAAAAGCCTGCCTTTGAATCCTACCTGAACAGATAGGTATGTGATCTCTTAAACTTTCTGAACCTTGGTTTCTTCATCCAGAAAATGGCACTGAAACATCTAGTGTGTAAAATGTTCATGAGATTTAAATGATCATAGGATAGCCCTTCGTAAAAGGCAAATCACAAGTCAAAGTAATTGTAAATTGTTGGTGGGAATGTAAATTAGTACAACCACTATGGTCATAAGTATGGAGATTTCTCAAAAAACTAAAAGCTGAAATTCTATTCAAGCCAGTTATTCCCCTCCTAGGTAGCTTGCTAATAGACTTAAAGACGTCATAGTACAGTGTCATGTGCATAGCCATGTTTACAGCAGTACAAATCATAACAGTAAATATTGAAAGCAGCCTGTATGTCCACCAACAGATGAATGGGTAAAGAGAATGTGGTGTTTATACACAGTGAAGTACTACTCTGCAGCAAAGAGGATAAATTGAGTAGGATTTGTGGGAAAATGGGTGCACCTTGAGAGTAAATGGAATTAATCAGACACACAAGCTTAAATATTGCATGGTTTCTCTTGTATGAGAAACCCAAAATATAATAAAGAGCAAAATAAAAGACAGATAATAAGAAATAGGGAGATAGATCTTTTGGGAATCCAGAGATGAAGGGAGGGGAAGGAGACAAAAAACAAACAAACAAAAAAATTAAGATATGTTATACACATGTGCCAACTCCCTACAAGGAGTACAATCATTATGTACTGCAAACATGCACCAACAAAAATAAGAATTGAAAAATACATAAATGTAAGTGGTTTAGGTAAGAGTTAGTGTCTACATATATAGTCACCCACTGGCTCCCATGTTTCTACACTGCATACTCCATAGTCTGTACCCACCACAACCCGACCACACTCAAGCTCCAGCAGGCCCCAGCTGCAATGAGCTGCTGACTTACTGCTGCAGGAGGCAGCAGGGAGGAGGAGGAGGTGGGAAGCAGAAGGGAAGAAACCAGGCAGGCAGGCAGGCAGGCTTGCTGCCAGCCTGAGACTGGATAGGTGGCCAAGTCTATACGCAAGCCCAGTGTAGGGACTGGCTGGAAGTCAAAAAGGGCATAATTAACTTAGGCCTCACAATAAACTTGTTACTATGCTTAATAGATTTCAAATATTTGCTCAATTTACCCTGGCTTCCTTCTTCTAAGTCTCCCTTAGTAGGAGGCAGGGAAAAGAAGGGCAGGAAAAAGCCTTAAAGCAACAGAACCACCAAATCTGTAAAAGGGAGTAGCAAACTGGGCTACGCTTTGCAGAAAAACTCCAGGGCTGGCCCTGACATCGTGCACCTGCAAGGCCACTCCTTAGAGAATGCATGGAGCCAGGGAATCAAGCTGGAGTGACAGGAAGAGGCACACCTGACTGGACAGCAGGTCATCATCCTGTCCGTATGACACAGGGGCTGCACAGCTGAGGGTTTGTTCCCTTCAGCTTTCTTTCTTTCTTTTTATTTTAAAGAGAATAAAACCAAGCAAAATAAAACATAATGAAACCAATCAAAACTAACCAGTGTGATTCAGGACTTCAAAACAATAGCTAATAAATAGTGGTTACCATAATACCTCTTGTTGTCTTCGAAATAGATGTCCGTATCTTCAGACATAGTAAAAATCAAACAAAACAGAAGAGAATAGAACCAATAAAAATAAAACAATGAATGCAATACAGGACTTCAAAACAAGATAAGGGTGCATCCAAAATGGCTACCACAATGTATTGTTATCTTTTAAATAGCTGCCCATGCCATCAGATATAATAAAATCAAACAAAACAAAACAAAATAAAATACAACCCAACAAAACAATGAAAATGATACAGGATTTCAAAACAAGACAATAGGGAATTAACAATGACTACCACTTTCAGAAGGAGATTCTCCCATAGATGCTACACTGCATATTGTTATCCTCTGCACGATGATCAGACTACCAGCTTTAGGCCTGCAAAGTCAGTGAAACACTACACACTACAAGCATTAAATTGCATTTTACCTCAATAGCTATCATCACAGTCCCTGTTTCTCCAGATCAGCTGGTCACTTATGGTAAGATGTAGGTGGAGTTGGCTCGTTTCCCAACCCATGGTCCACAAGGGACCGCTCTCCCCACAGTGGCCCATGCATAGTGCCGATTCACAGGGAAGGCTTGCTTCTTCCCCTTCAGCTTTCTTTCTCTGTTGTTCCCTAGCAAAGTGAAAAATGAATGCTGGTGTTACAGGAGCAAATCTAAATGCACCTGAAAATGAATGCAATGATTCACAACATGCATAGGAGAAGAGAAGATGTCTAATAATTGAGGTTCCAGTTCAGAAGCAGTCATTGGGTGTCCCAGGGGAAATTGGAAGCCTTTTCTCCTTAGCTCCTCTCCAATGTTGACGGCACAAAACTTTTACAAACACCTGGGAGACAGCCTAACCCAAACCTCCAGGCCTGGTTGACCCTGAAGTCACCTAACACCATTGAAAGAACATTTCTTTTCACCGAGCACAGATGATAGCTGCCTGTCTCCCCTGCGCTTGCTCCTGCTGAGCTCTCTCTGGCCCTCCTGAGGAGCCTGCTCTCACAAAACCACTGGAGCAGAGCAGCATGGCTGTCACCAGTGTTCCTGGGGGCAAAGGAAGGACAGTTTCTACTCAGAACCCCAAGCAAGAAGGGGTTCATCACCTTTCCTAGTGCCACTCAAGTCTTTATACTTGCCTCAATTTACTACCAACTTTCAGGAAGGAAACACATTACTTTCAAAACTCTGTTTGTGTGTGTGTGTGTGTGTGTGTGTCACTGGGTACCAGGGATTGAACTTGAGGCCATAACACTGAGCTATATCCCCAGCCCCAGCCCCCTTTTTGATCTGTTTTTGTTACTGCCAATCTTGTTTTTTTTAACTTTGAGATAGAATCTTGCTAAGTTTCTAATTGCCCAGGTAGGGGGGCTCCAATTTATAATTTTCCTCCCTCAGCCTACCAGAGTGCTGGGATTATAGGTATACACCACCATGGCTAGCTACTTTCAATGTTTTGAATAGTTTTAAAGGTGTCCCTCTCTCTTTTTGTATACATACCCTTGGGGGCTAATGCTCTACCTAAAGAAATTTATCTGAGTACAATGTTTGTGATAAGGTCACATTATACAGTTCAGATGGACTTGAACTCACAACATATCCCAGGCTGTCCTCTGACTCATGACAATCTTCCTACCTCAGCCTCCTAAACAGTGGGATTACAGGCATGAGCCACTATGTCCAGATACATAAGTATTTTGGTCAAACAAATAACATACCCTCCCAAAGGAAATTTTATTAAAGAAAAGCTTCTCAGATTCATTGGGTCACCATAATTTTGCAATTAAAGGTAACAATATCTTAACCCGTTTGTTTCCAATTTTTACCTAACTTTAGAAACTAAAAATAGACCTTGGAAATCTTGATTATTTATTAAGTCCTGGTCTTTAACACATTTTACTCGGAAGTCTTGTGGCGAGCATGTGTGTGCATGCTCATAGCTGCCTAGAGAACAAGACCCTAGCTGCATCTCTGCAGCTTATTCTTCAGCACACTCTCTTGGATTTCTCGTGATCTGTGTTCTAGTAATTCAACTTCTTGGTGTCTTGGCTCCTCGCGAGGCTGAGACCCCTCTGCACAGCACCCAGTGTGTGGTCACCTTCTGAGAGGAGCTCATGGGCAGTGGGCACGCCCTGAGCATGGAAGCATCAATGTGCTCTCACAGCCCTGGGGCCCAGATGGACAGGAGTGGACTCTGTGGCCATTCCTCAGCCCCTCCAAAGGCCCAGGCTTCCTGTCCTCCCAGACCCTGGCCCAACCTCCACTATCAGGGAACCTCACATGACTCAAAAGACAGGCAGAACTGCTACTGGGGCATCTGTGGAATACCCAGGCACTCATGGCCTCCATGTCTCAAATACCCTCCTGCTTCCATTTTCTTTGGTTCTACTCCAGCCCCAAATCCAGAGACCCCTGTATCAGATAAGTGCCCCTGAAAGCCCCCATGTGCATTTACACTCACACACACACACACACACACACACACACATAGCCAGCAGAAAGAAAAATGTGAAACAGACCCAGGAAATATAAAACTTGACTAGGGGCACTACATATTTCCCTTTGTAAGGCTGAGCTCCCCGCACTCCAGAAACCACCAGGTTAAGAAAAAGAGGCTCACAGGCTGAAGTCCCCAAGAGGAGACAAAATAGCAAGCAGGCAGGTGAAAGCTTTCCTAACCAGCCACTGACCTCCCTGTCCTTGCCTCACCTGGTGTTGTGCAAAAGCTCATTCCCTAACCACACCTGAACTCCCACCAGACCCCTGCCAGGCTGTGACTCCCTGCCCCGATTCATACATGTTCAACGCTGGTGCAAGTCCTCTGCTTCCAGGAGGTCTGACCTCCACCCCATCCCACACTAATCCTGTACACTGATACACTGTCCCCTCCTCCCTCTCTGTTTCCTGGAGAGACTCCCTAGGGAAGGAAGCAAGTCCAGGACAAAGACTGTACCCTTTTTCCTATGACTCTCAGCACCATCCTGGAGTTCACGCTCAAAAATTAACATTCAGTTCCCTGAAATGGGACAAAATATGCCAGGTGGGAGACAGCTCAGCTGCTTCCAGAACACCACGGAGCCTCAAAGCTCAAGGAAGGTAGGAGGAGGGAGGGAGAGAGGGAGGGAGAGGAGGGGGGAAAGAGGTGCTCACTAAAAGCTTATAGAATACACAGAATAGCTGAGCGGAACAAAAACTCATTTAAAAGGACAATAGAAACACTAGATGGCTGTTAATGGTGAACTGAATATGATAAATTATTACTTAAATCACTTGGTTTGGCTCTTTGTTGTTATGCACAGTTAATTGAAAGGAAGAAAAGCCTCAGAGCGGAGCCTGCCTCCACAGAGTGCGGAGCAGGGGTGGGGGCGAGGGGAGAGCTGCAGGAGCCTCCTCAAAGACTCAGCTGCAGATTCTCCAGGGCCACAGATCCACGTGACAGGCAGGCAGGCAGGCAGGCAGGCAGGCACTGAGCTGCTGTTCACACCCCAGCCTCCCGCAGGGGCCAGATCCCATTTATCTACACTCTGGCCCCTAACAGGCTCACACTGTGGGCAGGCCAGCAGCCTAAAGCAGAGAGAGTCAGAAAGGTGGCCCAAGTGGTCCCAGGCCCCAGACACCATCCATGCCCCAGCTGGGCTCTACTTAGGTATCTCACAAAGAAACCCAAGTGGCCTCAGCAGATTTAATTTCTGTTCAAAACATTGGACTGTACTGGCAGGATGGTACACCCTGTAGACCCAGCTACTAGGAGGTTGAGGCAAGAGGATCACAATTTTGCAATTCCAAGTTTAGACAACTTAGTGGGCCACTGTCACAAAATAAAATTTTTTAAAAGGGTGGGGATGTGAGTCTGTGCTCCCTGACTTCAATCCTTAGTACCACCAAACAGCAAAAACAAGTGAATAAAACAAAACAATAAAAAATAGGTTACAGCTTTTGATTTTTTCTAAGCTTCTGTATGCTGGGTTTAAATTATAAAGCATTTATAGTGGGGAAGGGCATCAGAGGAAACATCCTGCCTTCAGTCATTTGGGAAGACAGATGCAGTCATGCCCAACTCATCGTGGGCTGCATAGGAAAAAATCTAACACGACAAAGCGTCTGTTACAGTCTGGGATTTTATTAATAATCTTGTGTCCACAGAGAGGAAAGGCAGGCAAATGCACCTAATAGCACCATCAGAAAAGAGAAATTCAGGAACACACAGCACAGAAAAGTTACAGAAAAAGCTCTCACGTACGGTGTTTCATGACAACGAACACGCCGTGGGAAGTTAACAGCTACACGATCTAGGAGAAAACATTAAAATGTAAAGGTCACGTGGCTACCTGATACTTTAACAAATACTATCAAAAGGCAATTTTGTGACTTATAAAGGAATGATATTAGGACCTCCAAATAATATAAAGGATATATTATAACTCCTAACCTGCCAGATTTCTGATAAGCCAAGTTAGTGTTCCCCATTGAAGAATGAATTCTAAGGAACAACAGAGGTTAACAGTGGGAAATATTTAGTGAGGGAGACAGATACAGCTCCTGAGAGGCAGGAGGAGGCCCGAATGGATTGCCAAGGACCCCACTTCTCAGGGGATGTTTTATAGAACACAACCATGGGTACGACATGGGTTACGGCTATGATCAACCAATAAGATTATACATATAGCCACTCATATAATATTGATCCAATGGGGGAAGCAAGTCACATGGCAAATACACACGGAAAGAATATTCCTTTTCGGGAAGAGATGATTCTGACGTTCTTGGTCACCTGCTGAGGTGGCTGACGTCTAGCTAGACTTTATTAGACCAAGTGTTACCAGTCATCCCTCAGAAAGGCATGTAGGGCTGGTCATTCTGTCTTTATCTTGAGGCCTGGCTTCCAACAGATGCACCTCTGGCCACAGCTGTAATGTGTTTTCACCTTTGCCCTGACTCTCTCAAGGGCCTTGCTCTAACTGATTGCCTATAATATTTCTACTATCTAAGCTATCTATAATATGATTATAGAAGTAGAAAAAGAGAGTTTCAAGATAAAAGCACAACTGTGATCAACAAACAGTGTGCGCAGATAATAGACCTCAGGGAATCCTGATGTCCCACCACTGCCATAGTTATCATCTCACCCCTGGAGATGTCACAGCTACTACAGCTGGCCCCATCACAATCACCAAAACAATGAGTGGCCAGGTGGAGACCACAAGCCTGCACTACTGGCACTGGCAAAGAGAGCCCAAGTCCAGTGGCTTCACATTGGTGACAACTGAGGTGGGAGGATAGTAAGTTCAAATTCAGCCTAGGCACCTTAGTGGCTTAATAATACCCTGCCTCAAAATTTAAAATAAGGACCTGGAGACAAGATGGCGGACTGGTAGGTAGCAGGAGAGAGACCCTCTCTGAGAGAGACAGCTCAAATGCCAGAATAAAACACCCTGGAGAGACCCAAACAGAGAGAGATAGACTCTCACAACACAGAAAGAAACTAAAGCGCAAAAACCTGCTACAATAAGAGGTCCTGGGGCTACTATTAGTGAAGATAAGATCAGCGAGCACGGCACCCGCCTCAAGACGCCTGAATTCCGCCCGACCTGAACAAGCGATCCGAGCCAAAGCGACTGGCTTGAGCCGCCGGAGCCCGGAGCTGAACAGCCCGGCGTGCAGCTCGCCGGGACCGGCACTGCACACGACCCACCCAGAGGCACCATTAATTCCCACCTCAGCTGCGCTGAAGTCGGAGGTCGGGCAGTCCACCAGTTCTTGGGGACACAGTGAGTGATGAGAATAAGACCCTCCCATGGGAAAGGGGAAACCGACTGGACGACATGTTGGATTTGGGCAGGACAGCCCTAACTCCATAACGAAGTGGCTTCAGCTGGTTATTCCCCTCGCCGAGCGAATTGGTGGAATCTGCTTGAACTAGGCCACGCCCCTGGCGGGGACCCAGTTACTTCCCTGAGATCAGTGCACACTGACGCAGTGAAGGCCTGCAAAGGTTGACTGGCCCAGAAGGGAGGAGCTAGCGCACACTGCCCATGGGTGAACTCTAATCTCTGATAACCTATTGAAGAGGGCTAAAGCTCCTAGCCTGCACCCTC
>PVJX010029288.1:6018-23153 GCA_004027295.1 Dolichotis patagonum
GAAAGAGTTCTAAACACTGAAGAAGAAAAAAAAGTAAGCAGATCATGCACACACCTATAATCCCAGCAACTCGGGGCACTGAGGCAGGAGGATATCACAAATTTGAGGCCAGGCTGGCCAACTTAGCAAGACCCCAACTCAAAAAAAGAAAAAGTGGGCTGGGGATTTAGCTCAGTGGCTTAAGCGCCTGCCTGGCAAGCGTGAGGTCGTGAGTTCGATCCCCGGTACCAAAAAAAAAAAAAGAAAAAGAAAAAGTGTTCTACAGGTGTTTGTTTCATTAATGAAGACATCACGTTCACAACAACCAGGGGAAAGGCTGGAATGAAGCTAGGAGAAAGCTAGATGATTTAAGTATACAGGTTGTTTGAAAATGCTAGACTTGTAATTAATCATTCTTTACACTTCTGTTAGTGATACTATGTTTAATCTTTGTTGCTTATTGATTTGATTCCTTGATATTTCTAGACACTATCTCTGAACTTGGTAAAGGCTCAAAGGAAGATTCAGAGGTTAGAAACTCCATGCACAATGAATAAATGTCGAAGTGGGGTACTCAGAGCCTCAGCGGAAACTCTGGCCTTTCGTCAGCCCCTTTAGCCACGGGCCTACTCAGCCTCTCCAATCCATGGTCATCATTAAAGACCCCGGAAAAAGGGAATACGGCGTTGTTCCCTGAACACACCTGATCCCATAATAATGGGGCAAAGATATCCACAGCCCAAGTCTTTCCGTCTTTGCACTGCAAGCTGTGCATATCAGAAAGGGCATCTGCTGAAGAATCAGACACACCAGGGGCTGAATCCCAGCTCAGTTCCTTACTCTAGCTGACAAAGCACCCACCAACAGGGCACCATCACTCCACAGGCAAATGCTGGCTCTGCCACAGCCCCAGCAGCTGGGTGCCCTGACCCTGGCCTAACACACAGAGGCACCACAGACAGTTGAGCCCAAAGTCCAGACTTTCCATGGAAACAGGGAGGCTCCATAGCCCGGAATGCCCCAGGCAACTCCCCTGCCCCTCCTAGCACTACCCCCAAGGACAATGAGGTCCTGTTTTCCAAAGGGTCAAGACTGCTGAGAAGCTGAAAGAAGACATGTCCAGATTCCAGCAGTAACTAGGCATTGCCAACAGCTGGCTGCTCCCCTTGCAAGCTATCAAGTCCTGCACTGGACCCACCTTCTGCCTTTCAGGCCACTTTCTAGGGATGGCCCTCAGGGCAGAAATTTTAGGGTAACTATCAGTTGATCTGCAAGCTTTGTGGTTCATCCCCTAGTTAGTCCCCAGCCCCTACTGCGTTATGATTAAGATCACCAGATCTGGAATTAGATCATTCTGGACTCAAACTCCAGCTCCCCCTTCGAACTTTGCTGAGCTCAGGTTTCTGCATCTACGAAGCAAAGATAAAACATTTCCCTCTCCGACAGTTGCAATAATACTTGAAACACACTGAGCACAGTGCCTGCCTCCCATCGAGCATGTGTGATCCTTGTCAGTCCACTGTTGTGACCACCCCCCCCCCATCATCCAGTACATTAGGAACGTGAACAAGGGGAAAGAGGGGTTGGGGAAGAAAACATAATCAGAGTGTATCTCAGTGTTGTAGGAACTCTGTCCAGGAAACTCCGGCCAGAACACGAACAGAGTGATCTCCCAGCCAAACCAGCATCTAAACAGTAATAAAAAAAAAACCAGCAAGCAGCCACCCAGCAGCACAAAGTGGACAGAACACACAGAAAAGCGCAGGACACGCTGTGTTTATGTTTTTCTGCCCAAAGAGCTATAAATTTGTAACTTATTAAACAGCACATGGCGATTCTGTCACTGGCCACTATGGGGAGGGGAAGAGTTTTTTCAGTTCTTTTTTTTAAAGACCAAAAAACAAAGTCATAAAGGAACCTCGGCTCTCCTGGCCTTGCCACAGGAGACCACCATAAAGTCCTCTGCTGTGCTGGGGACCAGGAGGCTCACAGCTGACAGCACTCTAAGGAGAAAAATAAAAACAAGAGGCCTGGCCTTTGTGTCCACCCTAACTAAGGAAAACAGCTGACAGGCAGTGTGCTGAGCAGCCATCCAGACAGCTGACAGGGCCTGGGCTCAGAGGCAAATTCCTCTCCCCTCCTGCACACCCGATTCTTCCCACCCCAGACTGGGGTCAGCCAGGCGTGGCTGGTCCCCTGGGAGCTCCAGCCAAGGAAGTGAGGAAGCCAGGACACAAGCAACTGGACAGCCTGTGGAGGAAGGTGGTAGAAGTCACAGGTGATGGTCACTGCCCACTGCAACCCTTCTTCAAGAGCCTATGAGCTCTCTTCCCACAAAAACGACCTCTTGGTACACATGAGCTGCAGATCAAGAAGTTAGGAACTGGGCTCCCAGTCATGATTTTGTCACAGTAGAGCCATGCAGCTTTGGACGAGAGAATTGGTCTCTCTTGGTCTCACTGTTCTCAATTTATAAAAGACAGGTAGTCATGTCAGCAGTGGCCTTAGGGAGATCTTACAAGAGAGTTGTAGTGAAGATGGGACAAATCCGGGCATGGGGAAGTATTCCATAAACAGCAAATTTCAATTCCAACAATCCCCTCTGCCAGGACACTCTCTTTCCTGGCCCTAAATGGAAGACCGTCAGAAGACAGGAATTCCGGACTTTGTGAACTCTACAAAGACTTTCTCAGTCCTTCAAACAACACCTCGACTGTCCAGAAGCAACAGAATCCTACCACCACGTTAGAAACTGTAACTCCGCTCCCTAATTGCAACTGAGAAAGCACTGACTTTTAGATCGTGATTCAAAACACATGCCCAGCCTCCTTTCAGCTTAGTTTTTTTTTTTTTTTTAATCAGTACTGGGGATCGAACTCAGGACCGGGCACTTGCAAGGCAGGCATTTATGCCACTGAACTAAATCCCCAGGCCCAGCTTAGTTATTTTTATGTGAAAAAAAATACCTGCCTGAAGCCAAGCCAACCTTGAGTGTGTTGGGAAAATGGGTGCCAAGCCTGGCCCAACGGCAGAACTATGCTTGGCAGCTATCATATTCTGCAAAACAGACAGGACGCTACACCAACCTCCTTCTTCCAGAACCTCCCAGGGCCGCCCAATCCCACAGTTCTGTCTGATGAATCTGCTTCTCAGAGCCAGGGACAGAGGAGGCATCAGTTGGTCACACAAGCCACTTACAGTCCAAAGAGGGAAGACAAGGGTCCTACAGAAAAGAAACTTTTCCCTCTATATTCTTCCCAGCTCAGCTTCATGGGGGAGCAGAGAAAGCAGCAGTGAATCCTTTGCTATGGGATTCACACCACTCACTAAAGTCATTCTTAGAGCACTGGCATGAAACCTCTTGGGTTCAAAATCCACTACCAAGAGATACTTTCCTTTTCCTGAAGCAATACCAGATCAAGAATGGACTGAAAAAGGCAGCCTCAGGGCTCCAACAACATGAAAACAGTAAAACTCTGCTCCGGGCATCCTGTCCTCTTTACCTGTGTGGCTGCAACAGGGCCTGACACTGGGGGTGGAGGACCCTGCCAGCCAGGGCCTGTTCAGAGACGGCCATACCTTCTGGCCTGCTTCCCACTTCATTCCTCTGGCATTTCACCAGGATGGGAGAATTGGGGGGTGGGGGGATATGACTCCCCGACTGTCTTGTAGGATCACAAAAGAAAAGAGAGACTGGCCCCAGAGGGGGTGGATGGCTGGTCACTACTAGGAAATGGAGTGATTGGCCCATGAAGCAGGGTGATCAGACTCCAAATGAGGGGTTTTGTGGAGCAGACTGGGAAACTTGTCATTTGGAAACGGGGGTGTGGTCATCACAGGTTCATCACTAGCTTGTAAATCTTGACTTGTAAAATGAAAGAAGTGGGTTCCCAAGGTCTACTCCTGACGTGGGGGATGCCAGTCTGTGAAGTGAGGGACCGCCTAGAGAGACAGCAGTGATCCCCAGAAATGAAGGACCAGCCCATGATAGTGTATGAAGAGAAGGATCCCCGAGTTAGGGAGTTGATCTGTGTGAGGTGGGGGTGGGGATCGGTCTGTGAGGTGAGGGTCCAGTACCAGATGAAGCGGTCTGGAGCCAGGGGCAGAGGTCCCGTCCTGAAGCGGACGGTGTGGGCCCCTGGGGATGAGCCGGTGCCTGGGCCCGGTAAGGGAGACGAGGTTGAGTCGCCATGGTCCGGGGTCCCGAGGTGGGGCCGCCCCCAGGCGGAGGGCAGCCGCGATGAGGGTGGCCTGGCCTGGGAGGCCCAAAGCGGGATCCTGGCCCCACGGCGCCCTGACCGGCAGGAACAGGAGCAGGGGCCCCCGCCGTAGGGGGTGGGATCCCGCGGCCCCCGCCGCTCGCTCCCGCCAGCCCTGCCCGGGACCGCGCGCCCCTCGCCGCTACCTCCGGCAGCCTCCGGCTCACTCACCGAGATCGTCCATGGTGGGGCCGCGGGCGCTTGGATCCGGCTTGGTGTGGTGCTTGCTGCCCGTTCCGGAGCTGCTGCTCTCCGCCCGGCAACTTTTACGCCGCCAGCCTTGGCCCGGAACGGAACGCGCCGCCACCGCGCGCGCCCGCGGCCCCCGCGCCCCGCCCCCGCCGCGGCAGCGAACATCTGGCCCCGCCCCTCGAGGGCGCTGGACACACCCCGCCGCACTCGCAAGCCAGTTAGCCACGCCTCCCGCGCACGATGGGCACGCCCTCGTCCGTTCGCGGGCGCGCGCCGATGGCCGGATGGGGGCGACGTTGGGTGTGGCTGCGGCGCCCCCTGGCGGACAGCCTGGCAGGTGGGAACCCGTCAGGGTTCCAGTCCCTTCCGCAAATCTCTTGGCCTGACCTTGAAGTAGGCAGATGTGTCAGTCACTTGTTCATCATATGCCTCCATATCCACTGGAAAGTCTGATTCTCTCAGTAGCTCCCCTCCCAGGAGAATCCTAGATCAATACCAGGCAAGGGCTGGTGCCTTTGGAGGATCTTTCCTGGGGCTGCCCTCTGAACTGTGCAGGTCACAGATTAGCCTTTGAGCACAGATCCAGTACTTTATTGTTACTATTATTATTTTAGTCTTTTTGAGACAGTGTTTCACTATGCAGTTCAGACTTGCCGTTTTTTTTCTGGCACCGGGAATCGAACTCACAACCTCACACTTGCCAGGCAGGCACTGTGCCACTGAGCTATATCCCCAACCCTGGACTGCTCTTGAACTCACTATTAACCTAGGTTGGTCTTGCAGCAATCCTCTTGTCTCAGCCTCCTGGGTGCTGAGATTCCATGCATGTGCCACCATGTCCGATGTTCAGTACTTTTAACAATACACATCTTTCAATCTTTACAAATACACTCTCCCTAGAGTCTTTGCCAAGATTCTGCATGGGGTAACAGTCCCCCTCCCATTATTAGCTTTCAGAGGGAAAACTATAGTAAAGTCACATGCAAGGCACTCAGAAACTGGCTGATTGGGGCTGGGGATTTAGCTCAGTGGCTTAAGCACCTGCCTGGCAAGTGTGAGGTCGTGAGTTCGATCCTTGGTACCAAAAAAAAAAAAGAAAAGAAACTGGCTGATAATCACAGTTATTTCTTGAGTGCATAGACAAATACTATATAGCTGTTATCCAAATTAATTCTCATTGAGGAGATTATCGTTTATCCTATCACTAGTTCTTCCTCACACTTTAAAATGGGTGATGGTAGTTTGCCAGTTTTACATTCAAATTCTCTGCAAATACAGCTTCAATCTTCATCCCTCAAGAACCCAGCACCAAGTCCCTCCGTGTCAGGTCAGATCCCCAGAAAGCAGACACTGAGATAAAGTTAAGAACAACACCTGTGAAAAAGAAAGGGCAATAAGTGGGATTGGGCAAGGAGAGAGTCACATCTGACAAAGGCAGGCATCTCAGTGCACTCAGCAGGCTGAAGCAAGAGATCACTGTGAATTCAAGGCCAGCCTGGGCTACACAGTGAGTTCAAGGCCAGCCTGAACTACATCCTGCAAAAACGTTTATCATCATTATTTTGGGGGTTTCAACACAAAACCATTTCCTCAGAAAACCATTTCCTGGCCCTGTTACTAAGATTTTTTTTTAGCACCTACAAGCACTCACCATGATTATAACTAAATAAACTGAGCATGGTAGCACAAGTCTATAATCCCCAGCACTCAGGAGATTTAATGATCCTCCTGTCTCAAAAGATTAAAAAAGCACTTTGTTCAAGAACTCTAGTACCGGGGCTGGGGATTTAGCTCAATGGCTTAAGCACCTGCCTGGCAAGTGTGAGGTCGTGAGTTTGATCCCTAGTACCAAAAACAAAAAAACAAAAAAACAAGAACTCTAGTACCATTTAAAAAAGTAAACAAAACTGGGCGTGTAATTACATGCCTGTAATTCTAGCATTCAAGAGGCTAAAGCAGGAAGATCACCACAAGTTCAAGGCCAGCCTGGGCTGCAAAGTGAGTTTAAGGCCAGCCTGGACCACACAGTGAAATCCTGCCTCAAAAAAAAAAAAATTAAAATTAAACAAAAAAAAAAAATAAGTGGAGCGGGCCAAGGATTTAGCTCAGCAGCATAAGCGCCTGCCTGGCAAGCATGAGGTTGTGAGTTCAATCCCCAATACCAAAAACTAAAAAATAAAAATAATAAAATAAATGGAGCTATCTAGTCTGTCCTCTTTTGGGAAATTCAGAGCTGCAGGAGTCTGGCTTTTATTTCTGTACAAAGGAAAGAAGTTACTGGGGACTGAATCCCGGGTATTATACGTGCTCAGCAGCACTCTACCACTGACCTACATCCCCAACCATCTTTAGAAAAAATACAAGCTCTCACTATGCAGTTGAGGCTGGCCTTAAACTCACTGCCTACCCAGGACTAGCCTTGAATTCACCACGATCTTCCTGCCTCAGCTTCCCAAGTGCAGTGATTATAGGCATGCACCACTGCCTGCATTTATTTATTTATTTATTTATTTAAGTACTAGAGATTGAACCCAGACAACACTGAGCTGCATTCCCAGCCCCTCTCCTTTGTTTGTTTGTTTGTTTGGTTTTTGGTTTTTGGTTTTGTTTTGGTTTTTTTTTTTTTTGCAACAGGGTCTCACTGTATTTCAAGCTCACCTTGGCAGGCAGGCACTTAAGCCACTGAGCTAAATCTCCAGCCCTAGCCTTAGATTTTCGATTTTCCTGCCTCGGCCTAAGTAGCTGGGATCACAAGTATGCACCACCACATCCTGCTGAAGTCTGGCATCTTTGACTTGGTATAATGTGTGGGAGACTCACCCATGGTGTGTGTGTATCAATTGTTTCCCCTTTTTGCTGTGGAGTAGGACTCCATTGTATGTGTGAACCAGCGCTTGCTTCTCAGTTATCCTGATGAGGGACATGAAACTTCTTTCCCAGTTTGGGCTGAAAAAGGCTGCTATGAACATTTGCGTAGAAGTCTCCTGAGGACATATGGTTTCATTTCTCTTGGCTAAATACCTAGCAAGAGAATAACTGGGTTGCAAAGTAACACTTAAAAAATGTAAATTCAGTATCATCAGTCCCCAGTTCAACCACTCTAGTGGTTTCCTGTTGCACTTGCAATAAAATACAAACTCCACCAGGGTCTCCATGGCTGCACCTCTATCTGGGCTTCTCCAGTCTCCTCCAGTGCACTGTGCTAGGGCCACAGTGCCTTCTTCCTGCTTTATATCCCTGGAGCATAGAAAGCTACTTCTGGCTTTAGGGCCTTTAAAGTTTAGAGAACCCCCCCCTTTCTGGAATGTTCTTTGCAGATGTTAGCTTGGCTGTATCATCTCGGTACATCCTGAACATTGAATCTAAAGCCTCCCTGATGCTGAGTGTGGTGGCACAAGTCTGTAATCCCAGCACTCTGAGAGGATTGCAAACTCAAGCCCAGTTTGGGTGATTTATTTTTTATTTATTTTTTTTGGTGCCGGGGATCGAACTCACGACCTCGTGCTTGCCAGGCAGGCGCTTGAGCCACTGAGCTAAATCCCCGGCCCCTAGTTTGGGTGATTTAACGACTAGGCAAAACCTTGTCTGAAAATTAAGAAATTAAAGGGCTGGTGATGTAGCTCAGTGGGAAAACTTCAGGTTCAAAAAGAGAGCAAGTGGGGAGAGAAAATGAGGAAAGGAAGGAAGGGAGGAAGGAAAGAAGGGAAGGAAGAAAAGGAGGAAGGTCTAGACAAACAGACAGGAGGGAAAGAAGGAAGGAAGGGCAGAGACACAGCTCAGTGGTAGAGCATACTCTTAGCATGTGCAAGGCCCTGGGTTCCATTCCTAGCACACACACAAAAAAGGTGAAATGAGACCTGGAAACTGTTTTCAAGAAAGCTTCTGACTGGGACCTGTTTTTTGAAGAATAGAAGGCTGCAGGAAGTGCATTCCAAAAGGAGGGGCTGCAGCTCAGAAAGGTATGCTGAGGGCCCGAACTAGAGAGCAAGAGAAAAAGTTTATCTCAAAAAGGAGATAAACTCCTCCAAAGGGTGGAGCCCAGCAGAAATTTCAGACATCTGGGACCACCTCTAGTGTTCAGCAGTCTCAAAACAGGTTAGGTTCAAATACTGGCTCTGCACTTGCCAACTATGCAACCTTGGACATGATGCTTCACTCAGCTGAGCCTCATTTTTCCCATCCAGAAAATGGGAATGAGGTGGGCCGGTGGTTTAGAGCAAGTGGCTTAACCACTTTGAGCCTCACTTGCTTGAACTGCAAAATCTGGATAATAGGGGCTGGGGATTTAGCTCGGTGGCTTAAGCGCCTGCCTGGCAAGCGTGAGGTCATGAGTTCGATCCCCGGTACCAAAAAAAAAAAAAATTCTGGTTAATAAAACACACACTTTCCATGCTTGTGTGCAATTCTACAACAGCAAAAATGCATGAAAATGGCTGAGAAACTGTAACCTATAATTATCATGAAAGGAGCAGGGTATTCCAACACTCTCACTTGTGGGACTGAGGCAAGAGGATCACTGTGAGTTTGAGGCCAACCTGGGCCACATAAGCAAATTCTAGGCCTGCATTACATAGTAAGACCCTGTCTCAAAAAAAACAACAAAAAAGGGAATCCAAGAGGAACTTCAAGGCTAGAAGAGAAAGAGACAGGTTGGGGACTTTTCTAGCCACTAATAGGTTCCAGAATTGAAGTTGTGATTAATAATAATAATTATTATTATATAAAATTTTTCATTATTTGGAATTTATTGTTTAACATATGGGAAGCAAAATATTGGGGTTTTTTTCTTTGTTTGTAATGGGGTTTGCACCCAAGGAACACTGAGTTTTATTTTGCAGCAGTCTCCCTAAGGCTGTTGTCAAACTTGCTATCCTCCTGCCTCAGCCTCCCAAGTACCTGGAATTATAGATGTGTGCAACTGCACTCAGTTTAAATCTTTTACATTATTATTTCATTTAATCCTTGCAAAAATCCACTGGAAGTTTTACACCTACCTACTTTACAGGTTAGCAAACTGAAACTCATAAATAAAATCATCTGCCCACAGCCACACGGCTATGAAGTAGGAGTGTTTACACTGGAACCCAAGACCTTCTGACCATAGGGTATCTCATGGGGGTAGGGGTGAGGGACTTGCTTCAGCGCCCCTTGGCAAGTACAAGTCTCCCCACTGCTGACTTGGTTATATGCTTGGGAAGGCGTTGGCTGGCTCTCAGTTTGTGGGGGAACAGAGTCTGAGCTATCATCCTGCTTAAAATCTTTGTAACATCTGCCGGGCATGATGCCACATGCCTGTAATCCCAGCACTCAGGATCTGAGGCAAGAGGATCTCTGAGCATTCAAGGCTGGCATGCACTACCTAGCAAGACCTTGTCTCAAATAAAACAAATTTTTGTGACAAAAGAATGTACCCAATGACTTTCCATGACCTCTGACCTCATTAGAGGACCCTGTACCATCTGTCTCTTCCCCCAGTGTTTTTTTTTTTTTTTTTTTTTTTGGTACTGGGGATCAAACTCACGACCTCACGCTTGCCAGGCAGGCGCTTAAGCCACTGAGCTAAATCCCCGGCCCTCTTCCCCTAGTGTTACAGGCAGCTGAGCTAGTTAGAAATATGATCAGCAGTCAGACAGGGATAGGCCCTCGAAGAAGCCGGCACAGAAATCCAGATGTCTGATGACCTTGGAGGAGACACACACCTCTTGCGGTGGGCCAGATCTCAGGACAGAAGGCAAAACAAATGTAACCACATCCTTAAATATAATCCTTAGGGATTAAATCTGGATCACCTTGAGAAGTCAGGAGTCGCCATTCCAATCCCTAGGGAAGAATCACTGCTCTCTAAGGATGCACACCTTCTATGTGACTTGCTTCCTCATTTGTTCCCAATTTAAGCAATTTTACCTGAACTATTAATCTTATTGGATAAACATAGCTGTGTTCCACCTCATGACCCTCTACCTCAAGAATTCCCTGTTTTCCCCAATTTTAGACCTGTCTCACCTCATGATTTTACTCTATAAAAGTCTCTGGAAAAGACAGTCTTTGGCAACCCACTCAGGACTCCTGTCTCTCTCTCAGACAGAAGCTTTCTTTCTCTCAATAAATATTTCTGCTCTTAACCTCCATTGTTCCTAAAATGCAATCTTCGATTTTCGAGAACACGAACTACTGGTTCCAGACATAGGAGTTTCATTCCCCTATATCACTGGGTGTCCCCACTTCCTCCACAGAGAGTGACTATTTTTCCCAGTTCTGGGATTAGAACTCAGGCCCCTGCACGTAGGAGGTACACACTACACCACTGAGCTACTTCCCCAGCTGAGGATGACTGTACTCCCCCCCAGGCTACAGTCTCCTGGCTCCCTGACTGCCCCGCCCCCTGCTGGGAGAGTTGATTCCATAACCACCCATCAAAGCACTTACCTTTGTCCCAAGCACTCACTGGAGTTCTTTTCTTATGGAATCTTATTTGAGACCCACAACCTTTCTGGCAGTGGACTTCAGCCTTGAAGTTACCTGGAATCATTTGGGCAGCTTTAAAATATATTTTTTTACCCAGACCCAATTTGTACTTTTTTTTTTGTACTAGGTATCTGACTCACAACCTTGCGCTTGCCAGGCAGGCCCTTATGCCACTGAGCTAAACCCTCAGCCCTAGACTTCCTTTTTTGTGTGTGTGTTTTTGAGACAGGGACTTGCTATGAAGTTCAGGCTGGCCTTGAGCTCACTTTGCAGCCCAGGCTGGTATTGAACTTGCAACGATTCTCCTACCTCAGCCTCCTCAGTGCTGGGATTACAGGTGTGTACCACCATGCTGGCTCCCAGCCCTAGACTTTCTTATTTAATTGGTCTGGAATGTATTCTGGGCATCAGTATTTTTATTTATTTATTTAGACAGAGTCTCTCTATGTTTATTTATTTATTTAGACAGAGTCTTTCTATGTAGTTTAGGCTGGCTTTGAACTCGTGGCAGTCCTCTTGCCTCAGCCTCCTGCGTGCTGGGGTTATTAGAGGTATGTGCCAGTCATCTAGCCTAGGATTTGTTTTGTTTTGTTTTGCTTTTTTGAGGCAGGGTCTCCCTATGTGGTTCAATGTGGTTCAACCTCCCTATGTAGGTTCAAACTCAATGATCCTACTGCCTCAGCCTCCCAGAGTTTTGGAATTACAGTCATGCATTGCCATGCATGGCTCTGGGCATCAGTATTTTTAAAAGCTCCCTAGACAATTTGCATGAACAGTCAGGGTAGAGACCCACAGACTCTGGGACAGATGCGATCATGACTCTTTCTTTTTTATGACTCTTTTTATAGCCATGAACACAAGACAGAGAGAGATTGAGAGTGATATAGGGTCACACAGTCAATGGACAGTGTGGATCTGAACCCAGAAAGTCTGGGTATCCTGGAAAATCTGGGCCTGGTGGTGCACAGCCTATAATTTTGCATTCCTGGAGGCTGAGGCAGAAAGATCGTGAGTTCAATTACTCTTATTGATTTAATCTTTTTGAGATAGGGTTTCACTACATGATGCAGGCTGGCCTTGAACTCACTTTATAACCCAAACTGGCCTCAAACTCACAGCAATCCTCCTGCCTTAGCCCCCTGAGTGCTGGGATTACAGGCCTGTAGCACCATATCTGGATGAGTTCAATTTAGAGACTTAGCGAGACCCTATCTCAAAATAAAAAATAAAGGGCTGAGAATAAAGCTCAGTGCACAGGCCCTGGATCCTCAGTACAAGAAAGAAAGAAAGAAAGAAAGAAAGAAAGAAAGAAAGAAAGAAAGAAAGAAAGAAAGAAAGAAAGAAAGAAAGAAAGAAAGTCATGGTCATGGAAAAAATAATCAATTGGCCGCAGGGTTAATTTCCATAGTAAGAGAGAAATGGAGGAGCTGTGAGGCAGCCCTGTTCTGAGACAGACACCGAAGGCCCCTGGGGCACGGGATATTTTTAACCTAGAAGCTGGTGATTCTTGCAAACATCCTGCAGGGACTTAAACACTGAGCAGATTGTTTGGGGCCGAGGGGCCCCTTAGCCGTAAGAAGCTTCCAAGGCAGCTTCTGCACACTGCAGCCTGGGTGCAGGCAGGCTCCAGAGACAGGGTGGGCAGGGGTTGGCGCCATCAAGGGGCAGTGTCTCTGGCTGGAAGATATTTCCTTACAGGGTGGAGGGGGAGAGGTCAGTTTGGGATGGCTCAGAGTCTGCCTGGGTCTCATGCTGGGTTACCTCACCCCATCCAACCCCCACGCCCCATTCCCTGCCTGGAAAATGGCTGGAGGGCAAACAGGTGTGGGGCCTGGGATGAGTGGCCAGGACACAGCTCATGATCCTGGGGAAAAAATTGCTTCCCTCCCTGTGCCCTCCCCAAACCACACAAGCCACAGGAAAGCTGCGTGACACTTCCAAACACACAAGCCAAATGCTGGCTCTGTATAGCTTTTCAAAAAAAGTCCTCAATGGGCTGGGGATTTAGCTCAGTGGCATAAGTGCCTGTCTTGCAAGCACAAGGTTGTGAGTTCGATCCCCTATATCATAAAAAAAAAAAATGTTCTTAAAATTCAAAATATACATGACCCTGAAGCAGGCAATCCCACCTCTAGAAATTTCTCCTAGGAAGTCAAGCATGGCAATGCACACCTGTAATCCCAGCATTCAAGAGGCTGAGGCAAGAGGATTGCCATGAATTGGAGTACATACTACATAGCAAGACACTGTCTCAAAAATAAATACATAAATAAATAAAGCAAAACCAAAATTTCCCCTAGAGCCAGGCATGGTGGTGCATGCCTGAAATTCCAGGCCTTGAGAGGTTGAGGTAGGAAAAGAAAAAAAAAAAAGAGGTTGAGGCAGGAGGATCATTGTGAGTTTGAGATCAATCTGAGCTACAAAGAGAGCTCAAAGCCAGTCTGAACTGCATAGTGAAAACCTTGTCTCAAAAAAAAAAAAAAAAATCCCCTAGAAATACCCCACTGATAGGCAAAGATGATCCAGCCTCAAGCATGCTTACTGTATGATGGGGTAGGGGATTGGAAATAATTTATGTGTCCATCCACAGGGGATCAAATAACCTTTGCAGGGCAGGGTTTATCCATACAGAAAAAAGGATGGGCTGAATGGAAATATGGAAAATGTGTTCAACATGTATTGTTTAGTAGAAATAAAGAGAAAGCAACGGATCTACATGTAGAGGATAATTGAATTTTGTTAAAAATTATGTGGAAACAGGATGTGGTAGCAAATGCCTGTAATTCCAGCACTTGGGAGGCTGAGGCAGGAGGATCACTGTGAATCTGAGGCCAGCCCATGCTACATAGCAAAACCCTATCTCAAAAAAGAAATTATGTGGAAGGCCACACTTGGCAGTACACACCTATAACCCCAGCACTCATGAGGGTGAGTTTGAGACCAACCAAATATAAATATATATAATTTCTTTCAACTTCTCACACTACTGATGTTTACACATATACACATGCAATACAATACTCACAATACAATATTTACACATGCGTGTCTGGTTTATTTCACTTATGAGTATGGTCTCAAATTGCATCCATTTAACTATAAAAATCTCTACTTTGTCCTTTTATGGCTGAGTAGTACTCCATTGTATAAAAGTACACACCTTTTGGTAGGGAATTGTTGATTATCGCTACTTCATATGTATATGGTTTTTTAACATAAACATGCAGTGATTTTGTTAGTAGAAAAAATTAGGAGGCCAGGCATGTAATTCAGTGGTAGAACAGGTACTTAGTATGTGCAGAGCTCTAGGTTCATTTTTTGTTGTTGTTTTGTTTTGTTTTTGATTTTTTGACACAGGTTGTCAAATTTGGTACCAGGCAAGCACTTATGCCGTTGAGCACTTATGCCGCTGAGCCCAAGGTTCACTTTTTTAAAAACTTAGCATTGAGCATGGAGGTACATACTTGTAATCCCAGCACTCAGAAGGCTGAGGCAGGAGGGTCATTGGAAGTTCAAGGCCAGCCTGGGCTGTGCAATAAGTTCAAGCCCAGCCTGAACTACATATGAGGTCCCGTGTGGAAAAAAAAAAAAAAAAGACGATGTTATAGGCTGGAGGTATACCTCAGTGGTGATGACATGCTTAGTATTGACTAGACGTTGGTTCAATCCTCAGCAATAAAGAGGGGACCAAAAATCAATATAATAAAAGCAAGAAAAAAGGCAAGACAACTGAAATAGATGTGAGAATACAGCAGATGAAATGCAAGATTGTCTCCAAACATTTCTTTTTTTTTTTCTTTTTTGGTACCAAAAGGGATCAAACTCACAACCTCAGGCTTGACAGGCAGGAGCTGTGCTGCTGAGCTATATCCCTGGCCCGGCTGAAATGTAAAATTGTACCACTGATACCAGCAATGAGACCTTTTAGGCCAGACACAGTAGAAATGAGAGTAGGTCACCCACTGCAACCATACCCACTCCTGACGGGCAAAGCTGTGTAACGGGCCAAATGGGGACAGACTCAGCAACTGGTTGAGAAATTGATCAAGCTGCTTGTCAGAAACCAAGGAGCACACAGGTTTTTATTGATTTGCTGGAGCTGGGGCTAATGTCTGGTTAATTCCCACTGGCCAGTAGCATAGTTCCAAAAACTGTCTCTTCTTGGGACAGACAACCTGGGTGGCAGGGTTAGCTCCTCCTGGAGGCTGTTGAACATTCAGGTACCTGGTGCCATCTTCCTGCACTTCACATCTTGGCCTTGAAGGGCCCAGCCCTCTGATGCAGCCTGAGGGCTATAGGTGCTTGGGCTTTAGCTGCTTCTGGAGAAGCACAAGACTGGGGGAAGAAAAGAGGGGAAGGAAAAAGAAAAAGAAAATACATACCAGCTCCAATAGGAAATGGGTCAAGTTAGGCCTGTGTTCAGGCCTTGGTCAAAATATTTTAAAATAATCACCATGTGTATGTACAGAGCTGAGGAGAATCAGAGCCAAGGGTTAAGGTAGCAAAGGGGACCAATACAATATGGAGAAAGAGGTGCCAAGCCTTTTATCCCATTTTTACTCACTCGTCAGATCTCTGAAGGCTCAAGTGAAGAAGGGTCAGTGTTTTTCAGCAAAAAGGGCCATTCAGGGCTGGGCCTAGTGGCACACACCCCTATAATCCCAGCAGTCTGGGAGGTTGAGGCAGGAGTATTGCAAATTCAAATTTAAATAGCCTAGGACCAGGGATATAGCTCAGCAGCATAAATGCCTGTCTGGCAAGTGTGAGGTCGTGAGTTCAATTCCTGGTATTAAAAGAGAGAGGCAGATCTACCCACAGGAAGACAGGAAGTAACACAGACAACTGCTATAATAATTCACAGGCTTAAAATAATAATAAAGATAATTCACAGGTTTAATTACTTTTTTCTCCCTTGGTAACAGTTTCTCATTTTTTACAAACATTCTGCTTCTGTGGTTTGATCAGCCTCCTGAGGGTCTGCTGAAACCTGCCATGCTACAACAGGGAAGAGTTTACTGTGCCCAGGAATTATTTTATCATCCCACCCTTCTGTCTTACCATGGTGGACCCAACTCTCACAGCAAGGCTGGAAAATAACTCAGCAGTTTCTTATAACATTGAACCTACACCTGCCATATGATAAAGCAGTTGTACTCTTAGTCATTTATCCTAGACAATCAAAAACCTAGGTATAGCTGGGCATTGTGGTGTAGGCCTGTAATCTCAGCACTCCAGAGGCTGAGGCAGGAGGATCACGGTGAGCCCAGCCTGGGTTACCCAGTGAGTTCAAGGCCAGCCTGAACTACAAAGCAGGACTTTGTCACAAACAAACAAACAAACAAGTAGGGTCTGGGAATTTAGCTCAGTAGCATAGGCACCTGCCTGGCAAGTGCAAAGTCCTGAGTTTGATTCCCAATACGAAAACCAAAACAAACAAAAAGCCCCATGCAAACAAGCACCTAAGGTCACACAAAAGCTTGCACAGGAATATTCTTAATAATTTCAGAGGAAGGGAGAAGGAGAAAAGGGATGAGAAAAAGAATTAATATGCATTATGTAATATACTAATTCTACACAGTGACTGTGATCATTATGTACTGTGAATATGTGCTAATAAAAATTTTAAAAAGGAATATGCTTAGCTACTTTACTTGTATTGACAAAATGCTGCAAACAACCCAAATGTCCTTCTGTGAGTAAAAGGTTGAACAAACTGGTGCTTCCATGTAATGAATAATCAGCAAGAAAAAAGAATGGACTTCGAGAATGTCATACTTGGTGAAAAAAGTCAATTTCAGAGAGTCACATACAACCTGGCATATTGGTATACACCTCTAATCTCAGCATGCTGGGTGCCTGTGACAGGAGGATCACAAGTTTGAGCCCAGCCTAAGCAACTCAGTGAGAATTGCCTCAAGAAAATGACTGGGGATGCACAATCCAAAACAGGGCATCTGAGATGAATACACACTTCTCAGATGAAGAAATATGAACAGCCAATAAATATATGACAAAATGTTCAACGTCACTGTTCATTCAAGAGATGCAAATTAAAACAACACTGAAATTCCACCTCACCCCAGACAGAATGGCTATCATTAATCAAGCAATAACAAATGCTGGAGGGGATGTGGGGAAAAGAGCCTTTCTCCACTGTTGGTGGGAATTCAGACTGGTGCAACCACTGTGGAAATCAGTGGGAAGATTCCTCAGAAAACCAGGCCTAGATAGAGGTCTCAT
>PVJX010029289.1:0-23064 GCA_004027295.1 Dolichotis patagonum
TGTTTTGAAGAAAACATTATGACAGCTATTGCTGATTTAATATTATCCTTCTTAGAAGTCCTACCACATTTTTTTTGTTCTATTACCATTGGTTCTATCTACCACATTGTGTCTTATTGGAATTTGAATATGTGTGATAGTTCAAACAAATTTTTTTCTTTTTTATCAAAAATGAGATATTATAATACCCATTGATCATTTTCTGTTATTTGGTTCAGAAAGCCCTGTAATTCTCTCACTATATGCATGGATTTATTCTATTGTGTTATGTTTGATATTATTGTAATTGAAACTATGCTCAACTATAGCAGAGTAAGAAATATGGTGTTAGATACTGTTGATGTCCAGTTGACTTAATATAAAGTACTGTGTTGCCTATGTTGTCCTGTTCTGATCTGCTCTGTACTGCCCCCTTTTGTTTTATTCTCTTTTAAATAAAAAAAAAAAAGAAAGTCAGTGTGAGAAAGGAACAAAGTAGGAAACAGAGGCAGGACTATGGAGCCTGAGAAGAAGCATTATTATGGGATAAAAGATGGCTGATAGATGTGGGTGGATGAGTAAATGTGAGGGGAGTGGGAAGAGTCCAGGAGGGAAGGAAAGAGATGCATCGAACAGAAGAGGTGAAAGGAATGCTATTTTCCTGCTTTCTCCAGTGTTTCAGCATGCAGGTATAAGATGGTCTGTGAAATATAATTCTCAGTGCTCCTAAAATATACAAGCACAGAATGCAGTGTTTCAAGTGCTGAGGTCTCTGTGGCATTACTCAATCTCGCTGTATCTTGTTTTCGTTTTTACCTTTCTGGTAGGGTTCTTGTACAAAGTGTATTCATATTTGTCATACTCTTAGAACAGTAATTGGCATATAGTAAGCTTCACATAAGTGCATGAGTCTTTCTGTCATTATAATGAAATACCTGAGACAGGCAAATTGTAAAGAGAAGTTAATATGACATCATGATTCTGGAAGTATAAATCCAGGATTGGGCAGTCTCATGGGTTTGGACTTCTGCTAAAGTCAATGCATCATTTGCAGAGTTTGTATGGCAATGAATGCTCACAACTCATGTTAGAACATGAGAGAGAGAGAGAGAAAACCCCTTGAACAGCATACCCTCAGTGACCTAAGCATCTTCCACTAAGCCACTCCACTTATAACCTTAAACTGACCAATTCTTTTCAACTGTACTCATATTTCTTAATCATGTCTTAAAAGTCCACAACAAAACACAGTACAGTACTGCTATCCTGGAGAACAAGTTTATACCTGTGGATCTTTGGGACACACTCTTCCAAACCAAAGCAATAAGTGTTGGCCAGCCAGAAGCTAACCATGCTAACTATGCATAGCTAAACAGCACTTAATGGTTAACTTCTCAAGCAAAGTGGATAAAAATATTTACTTTTTGCCTATAAATAGAATAAGAAAGATCAAATTTGGAGTAGGCCTCTATTAAGAAGGAATTCTGAGGATTTCCAGCTCTAAGCTCTACTCCCAGATATGCCAAAACTCACTGTGGGAACTTAAGTAGGTCCCTTCCCCTACCCGGGCCTCTGGATCGGTTTGAATGGAGGGTTTGGGCTACCGTGTAGGGTTGTACTCAGACCTCCTTCTTTGCCATCCATACCTTGTAACTCAGGGTCTGTCCTAAGCACGTTATGCACAGATCCTGGAAATAGGTCATTACCTTGGGCTTGATTTACCTCAGAGACCTAATCATTCTTTAAAAGGTCAAATTGTACCTAAAAATGAAACCCTAAAACATCCCTTATTGCAATCGCACCATCTGCTAACAACGCATGTCCTCGTGACTACCAAGGCTCAACAAGGTGTGTCCTACTTGCCAGGTTTCCACACCTGAGCAACAAGACTTTCCCAGGATTCAAGAAATCCTTAGGGTTTTCTTCAGGAAAAGGTGCTTTAATTTTGCATATTAAAATCCAAAAGTGTTGTGTTACTCTCCTCTCTAAACCCTGTCCCTGGGACAGCACATAACACATTTTCATTCCTTGCTGGGCCTTGCAGGTTCTGTCCCTATTACCTCTTTCATTTCATCCCTGCTGGTCTCCGCTGGCTCACTCTGCTGTTCTGTCCACCTACTCTGCTCTGACCCTGTCCTCCTACCTGGCCATCTCCCTTCTGTCTTCCAAATCTTAGTTCACATTTCCCCCAATCCTGAAATCTTCCTTCTTCCCCACTCTTGCATTTTTCTTTTTCTTTCCTGTTTCTATAATCACTATGCAATTTATTTAACTAATGTTATTAATTCTTTATTACCTACCTTCCCTTTCAAGAAAGTAAGCTCCTAAGAGCTAGGAATTTAACCTCCTTATTAACAACTGCATTTTAAACATCTAGAAAAATCTATCTCTGGCACATTAAACTTCTCAATTTGTATTTGTTAAATAGAAGAAATACATTTACATTAAGTTTTGCTACTATTAATAATTGCCACATAGCTAGTAACATTGAGCAGTACCCATTATTATCTAGAGTTGCATAAATCAGAAGTCCAGGCATGGTTTAAATACTTAGCTGTTCAGGATCTTACAAGACTACAATAAAAGTGTCAGCTGTCATCACAGTCTAATCTGAGGCCAATTCTAAGATTGGATCTACAATTAATTTCCCACATCGGTTGTGGACAGAATTCAAATCTATAATGTGTAGGGCAAGAACCCTTGGCTTACAAGAATTTCCATTTACTTTCAGCCACATGACCTCTCCAGAGCATGGCAATTTTCTTCCTCAAGGCCAGGAAGAGAGCATCTCTCTAGCTTCAAATTTCCTCCTGAAGACTTAGATCATTTCTTAAAAGATTAACCTAATTAGATCAGGTCTAAGTTCAGGCTCCTTTTGAATTCACTCAGAATCAGTAAATTTTGGACCTTACTTACTTCTAGAAAAAAGCAAACAAACAAAAACCATCACTTTTTTTTTCCATAAGGTAACTTACTCATGGGAATGAGCTTCCCAGCATAATCCCAAGTCCCACCCACACTTAAGGTGATGAGATGATACAGGTCAGATATTTCTGAGGGTCAGAACTTTTGCAACCTTCTTAGGATTCTACCTGGTATAGTACCTCAAATGATCTTTCAAACATGCTTGTTTAGTCTAAAGCATTGTTTGGAGTCTTAAGAATTATCTTTGTTTAGAGTCTAAATCATTGTTTTAAATTCAAGCTTGTTCAATTACAGAAATAATTCAGATATCAATTACAGAAATAGTCCAATTACAGAAATAATTAGCATATCAACTTATTTTATTTTTGCATATTCTTTGCAATATATAATATTCAGTTTGTTAATAAAAATAATGATTTTCAACTAAATGTTGTTTATAAGAGCAATTCAATGAAAAAAATATTATGAGGCTGTCTTGTGAAACAAATGGGACCTAACTATTCCCGGTCAATGTCATGACTATTGGCTCCCCTTTTATATCCAATGCTACTGAATATTTCCAAAATAATTCAAGGGCAATTGGAAAAATGAAAATGCAACATCCTGAAGGAACCCAGCAGCTGGGCTGTGGCTCCTGAAAACAGTCGAGGAATTCCTTATTGTCAGAGAGTATTTGTAACTGTCTCAACTTTCATTTTTAATGTCAAATATCAGAAATTAACTTTCCAACTGTTATCTTCATGTATATCTCATTAGACTTTTTTCATAGCTGCAAGAATTGTTGATAACAAAGAATAACAAAGTTGGGATACTCTGGATTTGGGAGCTTTACAAGAATTAGCCAGGAATAGCAATATTAGAATGCTTTTAGACATGTAGAACATTATACAGCTTGAGAACTGTCCACTTAGTCAGAATGTTCATCACAGAAAGATTCACTGGGTCATTAAACACATCACAGAAAGATTGGCTGGGTCATTAAACACAACTTTGAGAAAAGCTGATCAAGGAAGCCAGAGTTCTCCCCAAATAAGGCTATGTAGATATCTAGATGTATCCTGGTTATCCCAAGGGTTGGGCCTCAGCTTTGTAGGGCTCTAGAGGATAACAGCCTCCTGAACTGTACTTGTCTTGCTGTCAGATTCATAACACACTATGTGACTGTCAGCTTATCCATTTAGAAAGATATCTGCTGGTATTGAACACACTCTGTCCCTGGAGGTACATCCACATTGGAAGAAGTCACTTAAGAGTGAGAAGTTCAGAGCAGATGAACCAGATTAAAGATTTTAATGGTAAGGATCTCAGCAGCTTTGAGCATCATTCCTTTCCTTCCCTTTGGGACAGAGAGGACTGGGCCAGCAGTCTAATGTTTAGGGTCAAGACCCAGTTATTCTGGCTGAGGCAGAAGACAGATAGTGGATCCCTGCTCTTATAACCTCCTTTCCCTACTTAACATTAGTCCCCACTACCCTTAATTAGTTCATTATTTCATAAATATCTCAGAACCATTGACCACAACACAATTTTCTTTTAGATTTTAACTTGTTTTTCTGAGTTTTTACTTAGCATACTCTTCAGTTAACTGAAGATAACTTTACTCAAAGCTCCTGGAGGGTTTTTCATTGCTGTCTGTTCCTTAACTCTGAGTTCACTCATTTTTTCTCCCTGTATAACAGTTCTTCTTCATGCTGTTTGCTGACTGTGAGAAGGACCCACCTCTGCTTGACTACACTCAGATGCTGCTGTATTTTGCATGTCACTCGGACATGGTGGAAGGTGTCTACAGGGCTCTCAGTGTGGCTGTTGGAACTCATATCTTCAGAGAAGTTGAAACACCTATGCTGGCTGCAAAAAAGGTAATGGCATTGCAGAAATGGGTGAATACTGGGTTATGGAGAAGGATACCAGGAATTCCAAACCTCCTGACAACAGTGATTCTGTTGTTTTTTTTGTTTGTTTGTTGTCCCCTCCCGGTGCCTAACGTAATGCTCACAATGTCATATATACAAAGCCTTCTGCAAATGTATTATAAACTGGGAACCCAAATTCTATGAAACACTTTTTCTTTATTAGATATTGAACCCAGGGCCTTCCCACTAAACTGCATGCCCAGCCTGATGTTTTCTTTTTTGTTTGTCTGTTTCATTTCATTGTGTTTTGTTTTTCAGACAAGAGCCTTGTTAAGTTACTAAATTCCCCAGTTTGGGCTTGAATTTACAGTCTTCCTACCTTAGGCTCCCACAGTGCTGGATAATAAGCATTTGCTACCATACCAGGTTATTAAACATTTTGTGTAAAATCAAACTCTGTTAAAGATTTCTGGGGAGAAACAAATTTTGCTGTGGAAAGGATAGGTTTATTTGGCTTGAAGTGGTGGCTCTGATACATGAAACAGAGGTGGATATCAAATTAGTCTGTCTTACTGTGTACAAATTTTATCTGAAGTAACCTCAGGCCACAGATGCATTCTATGCAAATGTGACTCTTGATAATATTTCAGGCAAAAGTCCAGCTACCAAAAATCCACAATGAATCTGTATCACTTGCATCTAAGGACAAAGAAGCTTAGAAACTTTAAGATACCACAACCATTCACCTCCAGATTTCTACGCAATAAGCATTCCTTAGCTTTTCAAGATCTTATACTTGTAGGAAGGGTAGCAAGTAATATATTCTTTGATGCCCCTTTGTACTTTATATAAGTTTTGATTCTTCTCTTGTTTTTTAAGAGGAGAACTGTGGCCCTCCTGACAGGATGTTTGTTCTTCTTCGCTTTGTGGACAGAAAGAAGAGAGGGCTGGTATATAATTGAGACTCACTAGATACCCCAGCAGCACTTCTTTCCTTTTCACATACACTTGTCAAACAGAAGTCATCTGAAAGAAATAGGATATATCTTGACAGCATTCACTTGTGAATTCTGCGTTCTCTAAAATGTGATACTAAACTTTGACCCTGTGGACATGGACAAAAGCATCTTCTTATCCTTCCACTAAAGGGAGGCCAGAGAGATATCTGTAGCATGAAACCTTGAGGCTCTTCAAACTAGTGTGCTGTGGATCCACATTAAACACATAAGGGTAGAAAATTCAGCAAGGAGTATTACTTCTACTCAGGGATGCTCCCTCTTAAGAGAGTAGGGAGCCAATTTAGAATGTTTCCAAATAACTACAGTTAGGTATGTGTTCTTCATTCATGGAGACAGCATTTGCCACTTTCCTAGGAATGTCTTCATTTCCCCCGATGACTGGAACTGCCTACCTAACTCTGGAACTATGATCTAAATCTGAGTCAAAGCCCATCATGAGGTCTCCATAAAATATATGTGTTCATAGTCAGGCATGATAGCACATGCTTATAATCCCAACATTCTAGGAGGCTGAGGTAGGAAACTCAGAAGTTCAAGCCTGTGTAATTTATCAACTTACTGAAACTGTCTTAAAATAAATAAAACAAACTAAATTAAATTAAATTAGTTGGGGATATAGCTCAATATGAAAGCTCTGTGTTCAATGCTAAATTTAAAAAATGTCCTCCAAAACATGTTCTCAGTGAGACCTTCCCTAACTTCAGATTATGTCAGGTCTCATTACCCCTAATATGTTCCCAGAGGGGACACTGCACTTACCTTTATACATTTGTCCTCTCACAAATTCAGCTCCCTAACTAATGCTTAGCATTCTGAGGAAATAGGTTAGTGGGCACACTTGTCTTGTGCTGTAATTCCTGGAATTATGGAAAGATCTAACATATAGCTCAGTTAAACATTGCCCTGAGTGGATTAATTAGTTCATTAATTGACTCATGCTTTTTGAGTAACCTTGTGATCTGCAAAGGATATTAAAGAGATCAGATTTGATTTTTTTGAGAAGATTCCATCTAATTTTCCCCACACATACTGAAAAAATCAAAGAATAATGAACCTCACAGCAAAAAAACACAGACCAGATTCACATATATCCTAGCAGTGACAAGAGACACTCATACCTTCTTCTTCCCCACCTCTCTGCCCTAGATCTTACTGTGCTCTCTGCCTGGAACACCTTTCTCCTCACCTTAAAAAGTCCCAGCCCTCCCCATTATCCTGGCCTCTTGAGGTCATTAACAACTCCCACATCATTCCTGTACTTTCCTGAACAACACTGAGCGCTATCTTGCCTGGGCCCCAATTATATTCACAACTCCTCTGGCAGAGTAGAGCACCATCATGAGCACATGATCATTGTTTCCAGAAACATTCATCGTACCTTGTGTGTGCTGGGGACCACTCATGACCTAGGTGTTATGGCTTATGTCTAGATGTTACCCCAAAGATTCATGCAGTCATGGGTTGGGCTTTTTCAGAGGTGGCTAAATCTAGAGTGTGTGATGCTGGGACTGATTCATGGTGCATTGGTAGGATCAAGGATATTAAGATTAAAAGTTTGAGTGCTATCTACCCTGAGTATCCTGTATAAAATATAAGGGGCAGAAAGATGCTGTTAAGGTCACTCTCTTTCTTGTTTTGCTACCTTCTGCCCACCATAAACTGTTTCTCTTTGGCAATTCCTGTCTGCCATGCTACCCTGCCTTGAAGCCAGCTGATTATGAACTGAAACAGCTACTAACTGTAAACTAAATAAACCTTTCCTCCTTTAACTTTGGGTGTCAGGTCCTTTGTCTCAGCCATGAGAAAAGTAACTAAGACATTGAATGTACAGCAGTGGACCAAAAATTATTTCAGGCAGGAGAAGGACAAGCAATAATTAAGTAAATAAAATATGGACTACATAAAGTGATAACTGAAAAGACATAATAATTATGATTAAAAATAACACAATATGCTTTATCCATATGCCAATCTCCCAAGATAAATGCACCTATGATGTATTATAAACATATCATAATAAAAAATAGATGTGGGAGAGAAAATACAGGAGTTGGGGTAGGCAGTGAAAGAATTCTTTGTGCAGTGCAGAAACAGTTTTAACAACAGTGGAAGAGCTTTAGGACATATTAAGGGGGATCAAAAATGAATGGAAAAGTCCTAATAATGGACTATTTCTAGTATTTTCCAATGAATGGAGAGTTGAACAGTAATAGCTGATCAAGAGAGGCCTGAAGGATATTAGCAGGTAAGAAGAGTAAGGGAGCAGAGACATTGAGGGTCTTGTGAAGGTCTTGTGAAGACCTTAGCTTCAACTCCACTTTGTGCCAGACGATAAGTTACAAGAGAAGCACAATCATCTGGCTTAAAACATTTCAGGATCTCTCTGCCTGCTCTGTTGAGAACAGCCTGTGGTGGGCAAAGGTGAGAAGTAATAAGACCTAGTAATTCATGCAGGGCTTTGCTTATCCATTGATACCTGCCACTAAATTATTTCTACCTTGAGTGTGGATCAATGTGCAAAATAGTTTCAAATGGCAAGTACTCAGTCGATGCTTTCAAATAGTGCTGGGAAAGATGGGAGGAAGGGACAGAGGGAGTCTCCAAGGTAGAAAGGAGGAAGGCAAACATTCCAGGGAGGCAAAGACAATAACAGGATCCAGGATGCTGCCTGGAGCATCTGGGAAAGACCAGGGAAAAGGAAACTGTGCTAGGGAAGTTACCATACCAACAAACATCCACCTCACTGGATGGTGGCTGGGTAGCAGAGGAGCCAGCAATCTTCCTGTTCCTGAGCTCTCATTTGCCTTGGAAGAGTTCAGTACTCCCACCTAGGAAGCAGCTCCCCTTGAGTACTGCTGTACAGGAACTGAAGAACTCAAGAGACCAAATATGGGCACAAAGTGAGACAAGGTATAGCTTGTTTGCCCCTCTTACAGACTCTGGGACCTGTTCCTGACTTGTGGTGAATCCTAGAGGCTTTGGAAACCCCAGAGTCATCTGCTTTCTTCATTCTTGCTCACCGTTGGTCTTGACCATTTTGTCTCTGATTATGCTGCTCAATTTCTGAGCCCTATCCTACTGTGTTCTAGTTTCCTGGGCAACCTCCTCTCAGGAGGTCATAAACATCATCCCAGAAATAGCACCTTCCTTCAACTATGCTTTTTCACTCCCAAATCATTCAGTCAGATCTCTGCTTTTGTTTTCTGTAAAAACAACTGAAAATGCCCCACCCCCATTTCCACCGTGCTCTTATTTCATTCTTCCTTACTCTATCTCTGCTATACATGCCGATTTTACTCAGGGTGGCTGAGACCTTCTGTTTAAAGCCATGAATTCTTGAGTAGTTTCAAAGAAGCTCAAGAGTGAGGTGTACTTCAGTAATGCACTATTCCTGTGAAATCTTTAAATTAAGGACATTGAAAATTCATTTTCCAAACTGTGTGTGGTTGTAATGCTGGTATTTAGCAAATTATGAACTTGGCTCTTCCACATTGCAAAAATCTTGTAAAAATATCTCAGCAGGAGTGCTTAAGGCCTTGGGGTTCTATTTCCTTCTACTCTTTGGTGCTTTGCCTACATTATTCTCCAAAATTAACCTTTTCTGCTTTCTGAGATGTAAACTGAGCTGACTGATAAAATGCATGGTCAGGTTTACATCTATTAGACATGGTTGAGGCCTATATTGGAGAATTAGGCACATGTGACACAGTGCTCAATAGTGCCACTGTTCTCCTTGCTTGGAGGATGAAACTCTCATGGACTTGTGGTACCACTAATAACTATTTATTTGGAAGCACTGTTTTTTCTTCAAACTAGCATCAGTGGTTTTGTTCCTACACACACATTCAAAATTGCTATCTTCCAGAGTCTGTTGGAGAGAAGGTTCCCCCTTTCCTTCCATTCTCTTCAGGTCTTGAGAATACTGATGTGGTTTCCATGGTCTGATCAGGACTCCTATGCTTTTCTTCCCTCCTACTGAGTCACTAAATCTATTCTGTTTCAATCACAGACAACAAAAAAACCAAAATATTTTAAAAGAAGTCTCTGATATTAATAAACTAAGGTTCCTTTATGCTAAAACATAAGGGGTAAATGGTTACTTTTTGGATTAAAAATCATTTATAAAGTGATGCTTATATCAGGCCTTTCAAAAATAAGTCCCTCCTTAATTACTGAAATTAATGAAGAAAATCCAGGTTATTCCTTTATTTAATTTTGGCATTTCCTGCTCACCTAACCAATCACTTCTTCATCCACAGATTCTGTGTTTATCTTGTCCACGCTGTACCTAGGTTATCTGTTCATTCATCCTACACTCACTCGGAATCATCTTTTACATCCTATATTGATTTTGCTATATTGAATATTCTATTGCCCAAGATATTATTGATGAGTAGTTAGTGCCTTACTTATCAAAAGTCCTAGGTAGAGACACTGAAGCCTGTTTTACATTACCACCAAGTATCATTTCCAATTGTTTAAAGGAGAGAAATTTAAAAAGATATTGAAAATGTTTCAATATGTAATCCCCAAAGCCCTAACTGTTAGAGCTCTCCTCCTTTAATATTCAGTTAGATCCCCTATTTAGCAAAGGATTTAGACCCTCAACTGAAGCAAAAGCACAGGAACTTTTCTTCATCACACCACTGAACTGCCCAGTGTCCCTCCAAGTCCCTTATGAGAACAGCTGACTATCAGAGGCTTAATTTTGTGTCATGTCATACTTATTTTACACACATTTACATAATTATTTTCACAGAACTTGTGTAATCTATACACTTAATACTCCTACTGAATTAAGATTCTCACTCTCTCCAATTAGCGTTTTTTTCCTACCTTGGAAAAAGAAAATCAGAACTCAAATGTTCTCTGCCATTTGAGCAACCCTACCACCACTATTAACTCTTTAATGTATCCATGGCCTTTATTTTTATTAGTAAGGACAGATTATATAATAAAATGAGGATCCTAGTATATTTATTGCTTCATTTTCTTGGGGATTTTTAGTAGTATTGGAGATTGAACCCAAGTTCTTCACACTGAACTATATCCCCAGCCCTTTTTTAATTGTGTATTTTGGGACAGATCTCACTAAGTCACTAAGTTGCCAGGCTGAGTTCAAACTTGGATTTTGCCTGCCTCCGCCCACTAGAGTGTTTTTTTTCATATACGTAATCTACTAAGAGTGTTTTCTTGTGTGTTAGGTACTGCTCTAAACCATAATTTTCATTGCAGAGAAATGGGATTCTATCACAAAATATAATTTATGTCACCACCTATTTTTAAGTGATAGGTTTTCCATTTTTGTTGCAATATTGAGTGAACATCTATATTGAAGAGTTCATAAGCACTCGTGTTTACTCAGGATTAATTCTTGGAAGTATAATCAGTAAGTCAAAGTGTAGAAATCATTTGCAGGCTTTTCATACCAAAGAAAGTATTCTTTCCCATACTCAAAATGTGAGTGTCTTAGTTCAAGGTTGTCAGTCCAGTTTCAAAGAGCAGTAGTAAGAAACTCAACTGTTATTTTTTATATTTGATTTGCTTTCTAAGGGTTTAGTTACTCTATCTTTTAGTATCCAAAGAAATGCCCTAAATCCATTAGAATCTATCAAACTTGAGAAATTAATTTGCCATTAGCCCAACTGCAATCAATTCAAAAGCAAATCATGTTGAAATTCTGTATGCATGTGGAACACTCTGAAACCATGCATACTAATGTATTCCAGTGTCCATTTGTTGAGAGATTTGATATACCTAGCTGTGCAGTAAGCTCAAAAGTATATAAAGACCTAAAGACAAATGAGATGCACGCCATGCTAAGGCCCCTTTACACTACAAGCAAAATTGTCCTAGGATGTTGACACTGGGATTTTCAATATAGCTAGCATATTCTCTTCTATGTTTTCCATACTTTGTAGTAAATTCCATCATTCCATTGTATGATGAGTGTGATGCACAGGTGTTCTCTGAATATCTGTATGGGCTTCAGTCTGGCTTCATGTTCTTGTTCCTTACTTTTTCAGACCTCCTTCTCTCCTGGCATGAGTCCCATCGATGAATTTCCTGAACTTGAAGAAAAGGATGGAAGAGAGGAAAGAGAAGTGAAAGAGGAGAGAAGTGAAAGAGAACAAAAGAAAAAAGTGCCTGTAAAGACAAACACTGAAAAGATTTCCATGGAAACACTACTCACAGTATTCCGAGGAGGAAACGAAACACAAGATACTAACAGATTTGCCAATCACCTAAAGATAGAGAACATTTATGCAGAGGTTGGTTAGATTACTTGTGAAAGGGACAACGTATATGATGTGTAATCAAAAGATAGGATGACTACTTAAAAACTTTAAAATTTGTTACAACAAAAGACACGTGCTTGGTACCAAAAAATAAAAAAATTTTAAAAATTGGGGCCAGGGGTTTAGCTCAGCAGCATAAGCACCTTCCTGGCAAGTGAAAGATTGTGAGTTCAATCCCTGGTGCCAATAAAATAAAATAAGATAAAATAAAAGACACACTGCTATTAATATCCCTTAAAATGTTCCCTCTCCCTTTGCACACATTTATTCCATCCTTCTTGCCACTTTCTGAAGCTGTTCTGGAAGTCCTCTTTTGTGTCTTTAGTTATGCTATGTTGGCTGTCTCCAAGTCCCGAATTGATTAAAAATATTTAACCTCCCTGATTACTCTGGCTTTGGGAAAGAGCCAGAAGTCACATGCCAGGTCTCATGAATGAGGTGGGTAGTGATACACTGTAATGGTCCTATAAGCCTACGTTTTGTTTGATGGCGCAGGGCAGCAGCCTTCACTGTGTTTTGATCATACCTGTGAAGATAATCATGACTTCCAGAACTGCTGCAGAAAATGGCAAGAACAATGGGATAAGTGTATTTGAAGCTATAAAGACTATTTTGAAGGGTATTAACGACCATGTGCCTTTTATTGTAATTTTTTATTAGAGATTTGCTATACATTTCAGCCACCCCTTGTACATAAGGAATGTCCCTCAATTCCAAGCATATTTTCACAGAATTGCTCTGAAGAAAATTGATATCATATATGCATCATTATATAGAAGACATGGAAATTCTTCAGTAAATAAAACTATTCTTTAAGATCTGTAAGATCCTAGGTTAATGAACTTTATTTTGTTCTTCCTTAAAGAATTTCACAAAGACATTTCAGGACCTCGGTGTTAAGAATGTGGAGCTGATTGAAATTGCTCTTCTTTTGAAACATCCTTTCATTCAACAACTGATTGCAAGTTATTCAGACTATAAGATTCCTGTAAGTATGACCAAAAGCTGTCCTAATTTGAGTGGGCTCAGGATCAGAGAATGCTGTGCTTTCCTAATGTAGACTAGCAAGGAAGAGCAAAAGCTAGACTTGGTTGGAGAGATCAGCCTGCAATGCTCAAAAAACAATAAGCTCATTCACAATTGAGGCAGCTCTCAATTTGCTGGGTCTGCCTCATCAGTGTTATGGGCCTACCATGAGACTGAAACAGAAGGTGATAGTTAAGGCTCGGTGTTGGAGAATTATGGATCATACTCTAGCCACATAATGAGATTAACATAGATAGAAAAGCATGACAAACAGGATCCCTCTTGCAAAAGAGAACTAACCAAGACCGTGGTCACCAGCCACACACTGAGAGAGTAACCATACTTCAATTATAGTACATTGAGTAGGTAATGGAAGTTATATCACATTAAAAAGTTTGGGTGCTAGTTTTATAAGGAAACTATGGACAGAACCCAGAGACACAAGATGGGGAAAGTAAGGACAAAACTCAGAGAGAACAGGCCAACTCAGCAGAAAAAAAGGATGAACTATGGCTCAAAGACCTCACAGTAACAAAGCAAACATAAGCCAAACATGGTAAATACACATTCAGTATGGTGAGTCCCAGGTCCTTTACAACAAGGCAAAGGCAGGCAGAAGCTGTCGCCAGTCCCCTATCTGAATGGAGTAAACTGCTATAATCCCATACATTTAAGATTTAATAGTATGAAACCTGTCCATTTGATTTACACTACTTTATTTGACAACAGAGTTTCCTGAGTTTGAAATAAAAGTACTTTAACTTTGGTAAAATGAAAGTAGTCAAATAAATATTTATCCTAATTTCTCAGTGATATCAAGTTATCTTTTGCAGATTTCTTTCTTTTTGCAGAAATGATTTAAATAACTTTATAGTTAAATCATAAATGTATTTGTTCTAAACTATTGATCCTTTATTATATGATTTTTATTGCCTGTATTAACTCTAATTGAAATCAATTTCTTACATGCTCGCAGCTGTCAAGACACTAAGCATATATCATCATAATATGTTTTTAACTGTTTTGGAAAGATAACTAGAAGTAGAATAGCTGGATCAAACAGAATTTTTAGTTTTTGTTTTGTAAGGAATCTCCATTCTGATTTCTATAGTGCTTATCCTAGTTTACATTCCCACCAAAAATACAGAAGTGTTCCTTTATCCCCACAGTCTCACCAGTATTTGTTTTTATTTGATTTCTTGATGGTGACCATTGTTTCTGGGCTAAGATGGAATCTCACTTTTTTTTAATTTGTTTTTTTCTAATGGTCAGTGATGTCAAACATTTCTTATGAATTTATTGGCCAATTTTACCTCTTTTGAGAAGTATCTATCTTTGAATCTGTAATGTTGAATGAAATATACCAGACCAGACACACAAGCTTAAATATCAAGTGGTTTAATTTTATATGAGAAACACAAAGTATAAATAAAGAACAAAAAAAGAAGAAAAACAGATAGATAATAGGAAATAGGGAGATAAGTCTTTCTCAGTTAGAAATCCAGAGATGAGGGATGGGGTAACGAATGGAGGGAAAGGAGAATACAAAAGGAATTAAGATGTGTTATATATGTGTAAAAATTCCCACAAGGAATGTAAATATCATGCACTCCAAAAATGTACTAGTAAAAATGAAAACAAAAAGCATGACATTAAGCACCTGCAGAAGTAAAACACATTTATATTTAAGAACACAGGTCAGAAAATCATAAGACTAAAAATCGTGTGGTCCACTCACTAGCTACCTGTTTTAACTATCTTCTAATCCTGGCTGTGTCATCTACTAAATGGGTGTAACTGGTGAGGATTAAATGAGATTGTGTATGTGAAACCCTTAACATTTTATCTGACATGTAGGATAAATGTGTTAGAAATAATGGCTATTAGCATTACTTTTCAATACCAAGCACATACCACTGAGATTTGTATAAAGCTTTCATGGGAAAGAGAAACCTAAGCACCAAACTCAGCTATCACTTTCAAGTAAATTCCACATCTGTCTGTTTTGCAAGACTCTTTTTGCCTGCATGAATGACAAGAGAATAACATAAGCCAACAAAATCTCATATGACAGCAATTCAAAACATGATTTTTTGTATGCTGGAAGCATGAAGGGAATTTTCCCAGGAAGGAGTAACCTGAGTCTTGAGATAGCAAGTGTTTTGAAGACTGGAAGGAGAGGGGAGGATTCTGCTGTTGAGGAAGGAGGAGGCAGCATCCTAGATGAGAGATCTGGGTCAGGACATGGGAGCAGGACTGTGTGGAAAGAACATATCTGACTCCTCACAGGGCCTTCTGCAAAGAATGTAGAGTGACCCCAGTGGGTTAATAAGAACAGGCCAGATTGCAAAGTAACAGAGAAATCTACATTTGACTTGAAAAGTAATACAACATGAATAGCCTCCTAAGGAGTCACATAACATACCGACATAAAAATATTTTTTATGTTTTTGTTGAAAGACATATCATCTTGTCTTCTCAAAGAAGGTAGATTCCATAGACCTATCATTTTATATTACAATTAATTATATATACTCTATTAAAGAAAAGTGTCGTATTTTCAACCAGTAAGATAACTTGCCAAATCTCCAAGAATATAATATGATTTATTTTCTATTATCAAGAACAAGTAAGAGCATGATGATGCCACAATTACTTTCTGTCTTAATGGGCAGAAAACTTCCTACACAGTCTAGGCAATTTGGGAATATCATCAGTCTGATCACAGTAACTAAACATAGTTAATTTTAACAGAAGATTTTCTTTAGCATTTTACTTGAGAAAAGAAACCATATTACAGAGCTACTCCTGAAGAGATCCCCAACTCCCAGAGAAAGCTGGAGACCACAGGACTCTTTAAAGTTATGTTCTGTCCTCATTTGAGGTAACATTCATGGTACCTCAGCTGAAGTATTATTGCCAAGTTAGACAGAACAATTTCTCTTTGTGCAGGATTATCTCAAGCATAGACAGATGTCAAACATCTCAGACTCCTTCCAGAATTTTGACATATTAATCACCAAAACCACCTCTGCAAACACCTTAAGTCTTCCTTGCTGTGCAAGACCTCTCTAGCTGAAAGTCATCCACCTGCTGTCCTCCAGGACACCAGTCACTTTGTCCCCAGTATCACCTGATACCCCCTCACATTGTTAATTCATTTCCAGAAAGCTTCCCTGAACTCTGCTCCTGTCAGCTTCCTCAGCTCCTATGCTGTTTACCCTTCACATTTCTGTCACTGCACTGTGGAATCAAATGAGAGCACAGGAAACTTCTGCAATCAGGATTCATTCATATGACAGTGAATCAAGAAGAGTTGTGTTGATAACTTGGAAAGCCCAAATCCTGATATTTAAAGAAGGATTTCTTTCCAGTAAGGTACCCCATTCTCATTTTTGCTGACAAAAAGGAAGGAAAGAAGGAAGGAAGGAAGGAAGGAAGGAAGGAAGGAAGGAAGGAAGGAAGGAAGGAAGGAAGGAAGAGTAAGAGGGAAGAAATGAATAAGGGAAGGAGAAATGGAGGGAAGGATAAAGAACCCTTGAAGACCCAGGTACTGTCACATTTGTCCGGTTAATTTTTGCTCCAGATATCCATGTACAAGTCAATATATCATATTTTTAAAATGAACTCTAACCACAGCGATGTTATTTGAAGATCGTTCAAGATAAGTAGAGCAAAACTAGAGTGTGGTTTTTCAGGTTAAAATGTTTGCTGTTACAAACAGTGGCAAGTGAAGATTGTTGCCTAACAGCTCTGTGTTTACAAGATCTACATTTAGAAGCAGCAACATTTGCAATGATGATGATACACCTTACTTTTGCTGTTACTGTAAGGTGGACTGGCTATGTATTTATAAGAGTGGACTCTGGAGCCACATCTATGAAGTGTGTAACCTTTGGCAAGTGACCTTATAGTATCTCTGTGTCTCAGTTTTCCCATTTATAAAATAGGGTTAATTATCTTACCCACATGATAGGGTTGTATACAGATGATAAGCAGATACATACATACATACATACACACATACATGCATGCATACATACATACATATAGAGAGAGACAGACAGAAAGACATACAGATAGAAGCTTTGTTGCTTTGTTCCTGGCAGATAAAATGCACTCATCATTAGACATTACTGCTGCTGGTGTGTGTTACTTTAGCAAATGAGAAATATTTCCAAGTGAAGTGAACCATATAGTGATATGTGGATGGACAGATGGATGGATGGATGGACTAATGAGCTGGTATTTCATCTCTCAAATATGCAATATATTCCCTTTCTCTTTTATTTTAAAGAGGATAAAACAAAATAAAGCCAATCAAAACCAACCATTTTAAGAGACACAGGACTTCAAGACTTTATGAAATCAACAATAGTTACCATAATGCCTTTTGATGTCTTTAATATAGCTGCGAATAACTTTGGACATAGTAAAAATCAAACAGAACAGATAGAATAGGAACAATAAAAACAAAACAGTGAAGCAATAAAAGACTTCAAAACAAGCCAATAAATAGATCCAAAATTGCTACTATAATATATCTTGCTGTCTTTGAAATAGCTGCTCCTGCCACTGGATTTAACATAAACAAAACAAAAGAGAATAAAACCCAACCCAACAAAACAATAGAAAGGATATAGGACTTCAAAACGAGACCAGAGGGAATCAACAATGGCTGCAACCCTCAGAAGGAGATACCCCCTTTCAAAAGAAAGAAGATTTTCACCGATGCAGGACCTTGAAGATGATGAGTCCAAATTAAAGTCCCAGGAACCCTGAGATGGTCAATAGCTACTTACAAGTTCAGGAATCTATATTGGCTATTAAACTTATTCTGTTAAAGTCACTTATTTTACTTCTATCTTCATAGACTTTATGCAAAAAAGTCACTTTCAGGAATTTTTTTCAATTTTTAAGAAAATAGTGTTTTTAAATGAAACAGAATCAAAGTGGATAATGTGACTGGGTTGCCAATGAGCAAAATCAGTTTCTTCTACCTAATATATTTCTCAATGTATGTGAAAAAATTATTTTTTAAAACAGCCTAAAATATAATTTCTGGTGATAAATATATGCCTGTTGTAAGGTTCTTTTAACCAAAGCAGTAAATCAAGCAAATGGTCTTATGGAAGATAGTAGGAAATTTTTAGTGTTAAAGACAGAAAGCACAAGAAATTGATTACCTGACAAACAAATGAACCAGGAACTGCTTACTTATAGTTACAAGTGTGACTGGAACATTCATCCCACTCTTTCTTCAGCCCACCTATAACCTTCAGCCCATCTATAACCTGCTCATTTACTTTTATAACCAAAGGTGATAGCTGCTTCTGTGATTTGTGTTTTTAAAGCATCCATGCCAAACATCTTTGGACCCTCTTGTGCTTTTCTCCATCCACTGCAACTGGTAATTACTACTCCCAAATTCAGCTACAAATTTAGGCAAGACTAGTTTCAATCTAGAGTTTATCCTTTCTTTTTTTGTTTTTCTTTTTGGCTATACTATGGAATTTCAGATAATCAGATACTACCTCATTCCTTAATTTCCAAGTTAACTTTCCAAGTCAACATTAGTTACCATAAATATAGTATTCAAATATGATGTGTTTAGAATTGTAGTGAGCACAACCCAAAAAATCAGTAGGATCAACTGTTCTTTAACACTTGGTTCACCTAAGGTTGACCTTTGGTTTTAGATCTGTGCTTTCAAGGAATGAGTTTCCTCAAGAAACCTATGCACTGTGATTCCTAGCAATAATTTACACAAGCAGTATGTATGTCAGTCAGAAAGGGTCAATTCAAGTAATGAACTAACTCATATCTTCATGTGTAAAATGGCCACAGACTGAAACCTTTGAACTCAGTTCAGAATGAGAGAAACATATTCTTAAGGCACTCCTCTAAATTTGTGAAATAAAAAATCTAAAAGCCACTTACAAGCAATTTTGTATTGGAATCCTTCTACACTATAGTAACAATTTAAATTTATTTTGAAAAAATATTTCTGATTTAAGATGTAAAAAAGCTGATATTTATGTGGATGAAAAACAGACCATTCTATCCTTGATATTGTTTTAAATGAAGAGATGAAACAATCCCAGGAAAATAATCTGCTGTTCTAAAATTCTACAAATCCGTAGATATTAACTTGTCATTGCAATTTTCCTTTAATCAGAGGTGAATACTATTTTTATTCATTCATAGAGAAATACTTTTGGCTTGCCATTACATGCCAATGTCTGTTTAATTGTTTTTACAAATGTTATTTAATCTAATATAGAATTCCATTGTTAGATGAGGTAATTGAGGTGTCAACACATTAGTTATCTAAGAGTACAACTATTCAGTTGTATTGGGGGATTCAAATTAAATGGAGAATAGTTTTCTCAGAGGAAAATAAAAAGAAAAACAATTTATTGTTTAATCACTGCAATACATTAGGTGATTGTTACTCTTAAATTCTTTATTAAAGATATGTGACTTCACTTTGATTCTTTTCTCTTAGGTTATTAAGAAGATTCTCCAAAGTAATGAACATGTACAAAGAAGTGATGATGAAAGATCACCTACAAGATTTACAGAGGAAAAGAAATGACAAAAGAGTATCATTTTTATAATTCAACAATGAAAATTTGCAATGAAAATTTTCCAAAATCAAATGTGACTATATTTATCATACATATTACCATTGTAAATGGAGAAAAAGACTCTTGCTCAACTAAAAATACTGTATCATAAACCTTACAGAAATAGATAAAACACCCAAAGTATTCAACAAAAATCTTGAAGTGATTCTGAAAATAAAAATGTATCATTAAAAATATATTCAAAAATAAATCACACAGAAGTTGTGAACACTTCTTGTCAGAAGCATCTACATTAGACAAATTCTCCCAAAACTCCACACCAGGGAAGAACTGTTCTGTGCCTCTTATAATCCTTCCTCCTTGGCTCATAAAATGTCAAGGTTCATCCCCATAGCCAAGGAGAGGGTTGTGTCATTAGTCTTCTAGTCTAGTCATGTACCTATCATCAATTCATAATTATTCATAGAATATAATGTTTCATTCGAAGGTAGCTATATTTGTACATGTACAAATTATACATTTTAATGGATAAATTAGAGGCACAAATTCAGTGATCTGATCTCAACAAAGTATCTTAGACAAACAGCTGGTGATGTATTATCTGTGGCAGGGTTTCTATCCTCTCCTTGCCATCTCCTCCTTCTGAGGATCTCCTACTGGATCCTTCTACTCAACCTCCAATATCAGAGGACCTCAAGAATCACCTTCTCTATCTGTAGCCATCCTTTAGATGAGTCAGCCTTTCTAATGGCATTGCAAGTATTACAGAGACTCAGAATCCGGAAATTTCTATTCCAAATTTCTTCCAGAATCCAAACTTCTCCATCTCAATACTCACCTAATTTACACATGGATGGCTAGTAATCATCTGAAACTCAGTATATCAGAGACAACAATACCGAGTTTCTTTCTTCCTGAAACTTGTGTTTATACTTCCTCCTCAGTGTACACAACTGTTTTCCACTTGTTCATTTCCTCTTGTCCTCTTGTTGCATTTATATTATAATCTTCCTTACTACTGCCACAAGAATTTTGGTCCAAGCCATCACATTTTCTTGCCAAAATCACTGGCAGCAGCCCTCTGGCCAGTCATCTTGTTTCTACTCTTGCTCCCCCTACAGGCTGCTCTTACCACAGCAGCCAGAGGGAACCTTCTATAATACACTTCTGCCCATACCATCCTACTGCTTCAACCACGCATAACATCCTCTTTCACACAGGGCCCAACTCAAGTCATTGTCTTGACCTCACCGGCTGATACTTCCTTTGATTTCATCTGCTTTTCTTGATCATCTTGCCAGTGTATGTGCCAATCCACCTTGAAACACAAAAGTCACACTCCTGACCCAGAGCCTTTGCACTTACTGTTTTATCTGCTTGGAAATATTTTTTCCCCACATCACTGGATGGCCTATCTCATGATTGTCTAGAGGCCTTATTTCAAACATCTCTGTCAATAATCCCTTTCCTCATCACTTAATAAAAAATAGGAACCATCTGGTACATCTTACACCTTCAAATATTCTTATTTTTCTCTACTGTACTTATTAGCACCTCACAGCTACATAATTACTCTTTTGTCTGTCAATCTAGTAGGTTATCCATTCTACAAACTCAGATCTTTGGTGTACTTTCTTTACTGCCATGACACTGAACCTAACTGTGTAATCATAGCCAGCTTTAAATTGCATTGATACATTTGTTGGTGAAAAATATTACACTTAGGTCATTGAAACAGTTAGCAGTCCAAGACAATTTCTATTGATGGTTGGAATTAGCTTTATTTCTAGAAAGTAATACATTTCCTCATTTTGCTTCTTGTTGGTTAAGAATCAGCTGAGGTCTGTTTCTAGAACCCTTGTGTCTAAGGGAAAGCAGTGACCTAGCCCCATGCCAGGGAAGTAAAAAAAAACCCTAGCAGAGACTTCAAAATTTCCACACAAATGATTCATATGTGTATAAACAGGCTAATTATAGTTATTCTAGAGAAGGGAGGAGATAGAATATCTTAAAACAGTTTCACCCGCAGGAAATCTCCCAGAGACCAGCATCTTAGCCTGACTGTTTGGGACCAGGAACCTCCTGGAGACCCGCAGAGTGGCCTGCACTGTTTGTATTGGGAACTTTGCAGAGACCGGCATCGCGGCCTGACTGTTTGGGACCAGTAGGCCCGCCCTTCACCCGCAGGGAACTTCCTGGAGACCGGCATCTCAGCCAGGTCTGTTTGGGACCCGAACTTTGCAGAAACCAGCATTTTGGCCTGACTCTTTGGACCTGTAGGCCCACCCTTCACCCACAGGAAACCTCCTGGAGACCTGCCTGGGACAAAGTACAGTGGCCCTGCCTGCCTGAGATCCCACAGGCTCCGGGGTGGCCACGCCCAGCATCTGCCTTACAATTTAGGGATCCAGGAGCCCACAGAGGGGAGATAGGACCCTGTGAGGAAGCCAAGAGCCTGTGGGGGAGGCACTGCCACTCCAGGAACTGAGGGTGCAAGAGGTAATTCACCACACATGCAGAGGAAGCATTGGAACACCACTCAAAGCAAGGAAATATAGAAAAATGACAAAAGGAAAGACAAAAATGCAGGCTCAAAGCTCTAGCCCTCCCCAAGAAAGCTTAGAAGCCATGTACATAGAAGAAAAAAGAAGCGATAAACCTGAAATATCTGAAATGATATCAAATAAAACAAATATGCAACTAGGAAAAGCTATGGAGAAATTCAAATCAGAAATACTTGTTCAGGTAAAAGAAGAATTGATAAAAACAGTGAAAGAAATAGTGAACACATCTAGTGAAAACACAGCTAAAAAATTAGAGGAACGAAGCAAACAGATAGAATCCCTAAATGAGCACTATATAAAACAAACAATACATAAAGCAGATTCAAAGAGATATACAGGAAATCAAAAATGCTATTGAAAGCTGCCAAAACTGCCTCAATGAAAGTGAAGATAGAATTTCAGACCTCGAAGATAAGATTGCAGCCAGTGAACAGGAAAGACAAGATCTTTTAAAAATAACAAAGAATCAGGAAATAACAATTCAACACCTGCAAGATGATACAAAGAAAAATAACATAAGATTAATAGGGATAAATGAAAAAGAAGGGGACAGCCCAAATGATATCAAGAGGATATTTACAGAAGTAATAGCTGAAAACTTCCCAAACATGAGAAGATAAACTGACATCTGGATAAGTGAAGCATATAGAACTCCAAACAGCCATAACCAAAATAAAACTACACCCAGACACATAATAATCACCATCCCAGAAATCCAACATAAGAATAGAATACTAAAAACTGTTAGAGAGAAAAGAGAGATCACCTATAAAGGAAAACCTATCAGAATCACGGCAGACTTCTCAACA
>PVJX010029290.1:0-23074 GCA_004027295.1 Dolichotis patagonum
ATGATTGCCATCATCAGTGGGACAGATGGGGCCACTCCAGAGTGATTTCCTTGACACGAAGTTCCCCTCCCATGAGGGACAGCCCTGTGACTGACAGGTGTATGACAGGGCACCCTGGGATCCTGGCCTCAGAGGAGGGGGTGGTACAGGCCCCTAGGGTCCAGGGACAGTTCCAGAAGGGCCTGTATGCCAGGTTGCAGCTTGCAGCACTGACCAGCACAGTAGCAAGGACCATCTTGGGTCTTTAATCAGGGCAGGGGGGACAATGAGAGTGGCATTTTAGGACAGGATGGACAATGGTCAGGCTCAGGCAGAGTGATGACCACTGGGTTGCTGAGACGGCTGTAGAGGAAGTGGCCTTGCGTCACCGAGGCTGGCAGGAGACACTGTGTGGCTGGGGACAGTGGCCACCCGAGGGGAGTGGGTCACCTGGAGGAGGAGCTGGCTGGAAAGGGATGGTCCTGCCCTGAGGTAGCCCTGGGGGTCACCCTTCTCCATGAAGGTCTCACAGGGCAGGCAGGGCCCTCAGCCCAACACCACCACGCTCACTAGACAGGGCCACTCTGTGACTGCAGCCAGAATGCGGAATGGAACCAGGGCTGCCTGGGTCAGGAGCAAAAGGAGCTGCCGCTGCTGCTGCTGCTTTTATTTAAAGCTGTCACGACACACCGAGGCGCACAGGCAACTCCATCTTGTCGCCTTCCGGGAGGGAGATGGAGCCCCTGCCACGCTTCTGAGCACCGCGCTGTACTGCAGAGCAAGCCGGGGTGTCACACCAGGCTCTGGAACAGCCCCACTTTCTCCCGGTACAGGCGGAGGAACTGCGTGGCCAGGCTGTGGAAAGGGGCCTCGTAGTTGTCCATCTCCTTCTGTGAACAGTCAGACACAGCCGTGTTACCTTCCTCACCCAGGGAACTGGCGTGCTTTCCAGGCCCCCCTGCCCCAGGGGACCCCCTGCCCCCGGCTCCCCACCCTGCTCCCTTTCATCTGGGTACCACTGAGGGTGCTGCTCTCCTGTTGACAGCTTTGTAAGGAAACAGAGATTAAGGGAATTCGCAGACAGCCACCGCCAGTGCAAACGCCGTTTCTACAGAGCCCGTCCTTTCAGTCGCACTGGTCGCATGTTATAACAAGGCCCCGCAGGTTAACGCCAACCGCAGACAGAGCCCTGCCCTGTGCTGTCATCAGGAGCCTTGAAGGAAAATCAGGGCTGCAGGGACCAGAGGAGCCCTAGGGAGCTTCCTGGAGAACATGGGCCGGGCCTTTCCTAATTCCACCTCCCCAGCACCAATGGGAAGAAGTGAGGGCTGGCTCGATGCTGCCTTCAAGGGGCTCTGAGGAACACTCCAGAAGGGGCACAGGTTAAAAGCGCCCACAGAGCACCGGTGCGATGCCCCATCAAGTACACAGGGTGGGCCACAAAGGACCCAGCCACCACCCCGCACTGTTCGCTGCCGCCTCCTCCTCCCCCATGGCCTGCCAGAGGTGCCACGTCTGATCAAACCAGTTCTTACCACAGCCTAGGGCTGGGTACTGTAATAGCTGGGACAAGGTGCCTTCTCTTTTTGCAATGCTGGGGACTGAACCCAGGGGCACTCTGTCACGGAGAGATATCCGTTTTTGTTTTTTTTTTTTTTTTTTTTTAGACAGGGTCTTGCTAAGTTGTCCAGGCTGGCCTCCAACTTGCAATCCTCCTGCCTCAGCCTCCAGAGCAGTTGAGATTACAGGTGTGTGGCACAATGCTTGGCAAAGACAAGTATTTTCATGACTGCAGGATTCGAAGGGCATTTCTCTGGTGTGACAGGCATCAGAAAAGTTAAAGAACGTGTGCTCGAGCAGTGCTGGCGACCCTTTTAGAGTTTTCAGAGATACAAACAGCTTGGTGTGTCATGCATGCCCTAGCTTTGTCGCCACTGCCCTAGAGTATAGTTAAGGGCTGGGAAGTGACAGACCTCCATGGGGGCACACAGCACAGTGGACCTCAACTTCCCCGTCACTGTTTTCCCGCTCTGTGTGTGTGTGTGTGCCCATGTGTTTTTAATTTTTAAGAAAGAAGCTGGCAGCAGAAAGAACCAACTTGACTGCAGGTGAATGTACAAGAACCTGTTCCAGAAAGTTCTCTGGCAGCTGGAGAAAGCACAACCTTGATAGGAAGCAGTGAACTATCCCTAACAGAACAGGAGAAGCTCCATGTGACGAATGTCAGCCAGGTCGTCAGGCGCGGTGACTGCGTTTTCCAGATGAGTGGATGGGGTTCTGGATGGAGCGATCCAGCTGTTTGGTGCTCCAGATCCGCGGTGTGAGAAGTAGACCTTCCGGGATGCAGCCAGTTGTGCAGGGAGGGGACCAGGGCCATGGAGAAAGCTACCTGGGTTTTGCAGTGAGGGATCCCCGGAGAGAGGAAATAGGTGGCAATGCCAGGAGTGTCCTGAGAAAAAGGGGCAGCCTGGCGCCAAGACCAGCACCTGTGCTGAGCCCACAACTGCCACGGCCCTGAGAGCTGCCACCTCCGGACCGACATGAGGGACAGTGTGACACCTCTGGGTGGGCGAAGCATCTCCTGCCATGCAACATCAGTGTCAACCCATAAAATGGCCCACACTTTCCTGGTACAGTTAAGTCCTGAATGGAAGAGAATCAGGCCTGCACAGCTATGCATGAGGACTTCTAAACGAATCTGAAAGCTCTCCAAAGCACGATCTCGGGAGAACCAGCACAGAAAGCGAGGGAGGTGGCCGGCGAGCCTCAACAGACACCGTGGAGCGCTCCTGAAATAAATGGCAATTGAACCATTTTCCAAATGCGCTGAGAGGGTTCCCAGTGACAGGAATCCTTTTGTCGAATGACTAATCATAATCTTGCTTATACAGTTTGGACACTGATAGAGTAGGTCTGCTTAAAGCGCAAGATCCTTGGAATAGACTCAGTCGTTCTCAGTGCGGCTTAGCATGGTCCCCAAGAGTGCCACAGTGTGCTCTGAGAGGGCAGTGTGAGACCCCTTCCTTCCAGAAGCATCCCAGCTGGACAGACCTGGGTCCTGGTGCTAGTTCTGCTCCTCTTTAGCTGTGCAACTGGGGAAAGTTACACACCTTTCAGATCTGTTTTTCAAGTGGATAACAGGAATAGAAGCAGCTGTCTCAGCCACTGTGAAGCATAAGTGGATAACGTGCAAAATGCCCAGCACACAGTAGGCCTTCAACAATTATTCCTCCTCCTGGCACTGCAAGCGCAGCCGCCCTCACTGATCATTCCTGAACTTGCTTACATCTCCTGTGGTCTGCCAGTGATGATCAATGGGTCTTTGCTGTTGTTGCTGATTTATTATAATTTTAAATTTCTGGTTCTAGAAACCCTTTTATTTTTACTTTTCGGTCTAAAATTTGCAAACATTCGGGGGCGTCAGGAAGTCCAAGAGCCCTGCAGGTCCTTCTTCTGGGTCAGCCAGGGGACTGCGGCTGCACTCAGGGAGAGGAGACGGGCTTGGCGTCAAGACTTGGCCGCAGCTCAAACAGCATTGGTTATATTTCCTCTTTAATTACAGCTTTCTTACCCGAGCTGCCAGTGGAGCTTCTGTGAGTGTCAACTCAGGGGGGACTAGTTAACTTGCGCAGTTAATACCAAGCGCTTCACTGCCGCCTCTTCAAGCATGATTTATACCCACCCCCTGCAACACCTGAACGGAATTTCAACTTGCGGCCCGAAGCCTTTGGTGACTAACGTGTTGGAGCCAGTTTTACATTTTGAGTTCTGGGAAATAAGGGACAATGTCACCTGTGTGAGCGGAGGAAGAGGGGACAGGGTGGTCCCGCATGCTGTGGGTGACAGAGCTCATGGCTTCCCTCAAAGGTTGCTGCGTTGGGAGGAGGAGACCCCTGCCCACCCCGCACAGCCTGGCGCAACACAGGTTCTCGAATCTGAACTTCATTAATTTAGCTTTTGTGATCATCGGGCCAGAGGCAAGGGTGACATTCATCTGTGTATAAGCTATGGATTTGAGGATTTAGTAAGTGATAACAATAAACCAAGATACTGGGGGGAACCTTAAAAAGCTAACATTTGCTGAGTGGGTACTATGCACTAGACTTTCTGCTAAGTGTTTCATTCCACCATCCTAGTTAATTCTCACACTTAATACTCAGTGGGGTACATATTTTATCATTCCCATTTATAGGTCCATGGTTTAAATAACAAGCCGGATGGCACAGCTCGCCCAGCCCCTTGCCGGCGAGGTCAGCGTGCCTACACCTTCTGCAGACAGCAGGCCACACTGGGGACTCAGGGCTCACGTCCATACAGTGACAGAACAACGGTGGCTTCAGCCAGCAGCTGGAGTGGCCTGGGTAGACGAGAAAGCCCAGGGTGTGCACCATGCTCCTGGCTTCTGCAAAGCTGAAGAATCAGGTCTTGAGGTCTCACAACGAGGTCTCCAGGACAGCCAAGGCTCGGGGGCCTGGCAGGAGCCCCTGGGAACTGCAGTGAGGGTCGCTGTGGGCTCTGAAATGCCTGTTTGCCTGCTCTTGCTCACACGGGGAGTGTAGGAAGGGGTTCCACAGGGCAAGACACCCCACGTTGCGACTTGGGCAAGCTAAAGAGGCTGGTGGCAGGTTGCTCTTGATCTGTCTACTGCAGGAGGACTTCTCCTGGCTTAGAGGACACTTGGTCACCTGGAGTCATTTAGACAAGGACACAAGAGGCACTGGTGGGCATGAGAAGTGGAGATCCTGTCCCCGGCCCTTTACTGGCCACCTGTCCCCAGTCATTTTACCTGCTCAGCCCTGAACTAGGAATGGGATTGGGCAACTCCTGGTTTGCAGGACTGACTGTGAGGGTCCAGGGAAGTAACCTACCCATGACACAGTCACCCGTCCATGTCACACAAGTGTCAAGGCCCACTGGTGAGTTTCGCTAGCACAGACCCAGCTTCTCCCAGGGTGGCATGGTGGCTCTGCTTTACTGAGGGGACCAGGGACTCTTGCAAGCCAGCTGAACACCTCGGGCTGTGGACAAGAACATCTCCCAACAGGACTCTGCAGAGCTGGCTTCAGGACTCGGCCACTCCCTGTGGAGACAACCCCAGACCTGGTGGCACACAGAGGTACTCACCACGGAAGTCTCAAAGCACTCGAGGCCTTGGCTCAGTGCCCACGCCCGGGCCTGCTCTGGCTCTACTGCTCGTCTGCTGGCCAGGTCTGTCTTATTTCCCACTAAAACACCTACTCGGAAAAAAACAAACAACCAGAACGTCACACGTGGCTGTGGCGGGCTGGGAGGTCGGGGTGGCAGCGCCTCATTTCCAAGGAGGGCTGAACCTGGTCTGAGAAGCTGCCTGGTGAGGGGGTGGGGAGGAGGTGGGGAGGCCGGGGGTCTTGTACTGGTTCCCAGGGCCTCGAGAGAACCGGTGGTCCTTGCCTTGAACACACGGCCTGTGCCTGCCCCCCACTTGTTTTTGGCTTTGCGTGTATCTGTGCCCCTCGCTGCCTTGCAATTACAAGCGCTGTGCGGGCGAGGGCCAATTTCGGTGCGCATTTGTGATAATTCCTAGCACATGGGGCAAACTTTAAAAATGGTCATTAATACTAATTTCAGGCCTGGGCTCAGAGTCAGGGATTCAGAGATAATTTAGTTCAGCTCCCAGCTGCATCGGCTACAGCTAATTTCTGAGCCTGTCTCTGGAGATCGCTTTCCCTGGTCTGTAATGAGGAGAATTTGTTGATCTCGCATAGCGATGAGAAATAAACGGGTTTAAAGTATTCAGAGGTGACAACAGGACTTGCATGCAACTTGTGCCCCACATGCAGGAGAAAATGAAGGAAGCCTTCCCTGGGGTTAGCTTTCTGAAAATATCGATTTCTCCCTATTTCCTTGGGTCGCATTATGGTTCTGCCAGGTGGGTGACATCAACCCTGCTGTACCTACAGACTCACAGGCAGTCAGTGCCCCACTTGGCCCCCGCAGTGACCTCTGCAGGGACCTCCCTCTCCGGAGCTGAAGGACAGAGGCGCTGCTGGAAACGCACGCGTTGCCAGCTCCTACCTGGGAGGGACGTGCCTGGAATCTGTACCCGAGCCTTCTCCAGCCACTTGCCGCAGTTGCTGAAGGACTGTTCGTTGGTCACGTCATAGACGAGACACAGTACGTTGGGACTCTCCCACTGCTCGAGGGACAGGAGGAGCACATGTCAGTAACTCGAAGGCGATTCCTGGGCTGGGGGACAATCTGACATTCGACTAAGGGACTTGATGGTGGAGGGAGGCAGGAAAACTATCAAGGGGATGTGAGTCAGGAAAGGGGCCCGGCCACAGAGGGACCCCGGCTTCTCCATTGCAATGAATGCAGGTGGGTTCTGTGTGGGGGTGGGGCAACAGGGAAGCAGGGAGGGGGAGGGAAGGAGGAGGATGCTGAGCTCACAGGTGGGGCCAGGCCCTCTGCAGGACGGTCTGTGCACCACTGTGAAACTTCCCACCTTTGTGGGGTCAGTCAGAATCGTCCTACAGGGAGGCCCCCTGGCCTGCCTGGGTCCACATGCTTTAGGGACAGCGGAACCAGGGTGGGCCTGGGGCTTTTCTCTACCCAGAGCTCCATTTGGCTTTGCTAATTCATTCTTCTCTCGGTGCTGCTGTTCGGGGCCCATCACCCCGCAAGCTACGAGTGCCTCTTGCCTTCCCCAGCCAGTGCCTGGGAGTGCGTGTGCATGGCTCCTCCTGTCACGGCTGGCTTTGCAAAATGCAGAGGCCACTGCTGCTCCTGCAGTGCCAACATCAGCCCTAACACGCACCGCACCAATTGGACGGGGCTCTGTGTCCCAATTAAGAGCTAGGGCTCACTCGAAAAGGCTTCGGGGGCTGCTCAGAGTCCTGCGATGTCCTGCTCTGGGGAGATGGGGTGGCCCTGGCTTATGTCTGGGGTGGGCAGAGGGAAGAATGCTCTCTCCTCCAGTTGCCCTTGGAGGGCCAGCCCAGGACTGGCTCTGGAGGGCTCTCTCCCCATCTCCAAGGCTACACTGGTTCCTGGAGGAACCCCAGGTGCAGGAGCGTGGGCTGAACCAGCGACCCCCACAATTTCCTCCAGGCTGACTCATGCACAGAGAAACAAATTTCATAAAGCTTCCTTTGTCCAGGCCTTCCTGGAGGCGGGCCACAACCCCAGGGATCGAGCTGAGGCCGGGTGGACAAGGCTGAGTCAGGCTGGCTGCAGGGAGTGAGGGGCTTGATAGGAAGCATTTGGCCCCGCCTTGCCCACACACAGCTTTCCTCTGCCGAGCACACACGGCAGCACCCAGCACCAGGCCACACACACCGTGGGTGCTTGCTGAGCACCATGAGTCGCTGCATGAAGCCAGCCCTGGGTAAAACGGCCATCGTTAGCTTGACTTCTCTTGGACAAGGGAAAGGGAACAGAAAGCAGGTTCCATTACAGCGTGACTGTTCTTGGAACGGCAGGGGAGGGCTCTGGAGAGCTCAGGCTTTCAGATGAGCTCCTGGACCCAGGCTCCAGAGATTGTCACCGTGCAAGGGACGGCATGCGGGGTTCTGCTCAAACAGTTGGGTGGCCATGGATACAAGTACGGGGAGCCCGGGGCAACAGAAAGGGCACATCCCAGAGGAAAAACAGCCCCAGGGTTGGGGGTCAGGGCGAAAGGTAAGCCAAGCCTTATCTCAGGGCCCCAGGTCACTGCCCTGGGAGGCCGAGAAGCGGTGCTGGAAGCCACAGGAGTGGGGGCTGTGAAGGCTGGATGGCCCACAGAGGGGGGCTGCAAGGACACAGCCCTGAAACTTGCGGAACATGTGAGATCTAGCCATCCAGGGGCAGGGGTAGGCGGGGCCGCTGCTGCCTGACCCAGGCTGAGGAATGTCCAGTAACGAATACGGCCATGGCGCGGCAGCTTCTCTTGCTGGCTACAGCGCAGTAGCATTAGTATGGGAGGACTGTAAGGGCACAGCGGTGCAGCAGGAGGTGGGACACAGGCAGTTAGGAAAAAGAGCTCGTGTACTTGCCAGTTTATCCAGCATTTCGGAAAACACCTCCTTGCCGGCCGAGTCAAAAATGAAGAGCTCCTGCAATCAGAGAAACACGTCCCAGGGAAGCGTACGCAAGGGGAGACCGCTGCTGGCCACCAAGTCACTGCTGGCGCGCTCAGCGCATCACGAGCGTGGCTGAGTGGCAACACGCACACACCTACGTGCACACACGTTTTCTGACACGCTCTGTCTTTCCCCAGGCACCAGAAGGAAGTCCAGGGTCCCCAAAGCAGCACCAGGCTCCACCCCAGCCACCACGCTCACCTGTCCCAACCCCGAGTGCTAAAATACCAGGCATAGGCTGACTTCCCACCTGGCGGAACAGAATGCTAAACAGGCTGACAGCGCTCTGGTTTCCAAAAGGTCATCCTGCACTTTGTTAACCAAATTGATTTTCAAATCTTAAAACAATTCTTTTTAAGGAGGTCACTGAGTAGGCCTGGGAAGGCACTGAAAGTAGGACAGTCTGTCACCATACGGGGACAGCTCGGGAGTGCTTGGGACACGGGCACCAGATGCTCCTTCCTGTCTGTCCCAGCCTTCCCGGCCTCGCTGGGGTCCCTTGCCCATCCCTGCTGCCCTTGGAAGCCTCTCTGCAGCTCCCTTCTGCCCTCCTAGCAGGGCGGTCCCTGGCTGGCTGCTGACCACTGGCACCTGCTGCCCGGACACCAGCACCATCATCTGTCCTCAATGCTGGCCACCTGTGTCCTTGTGGCCTTTCTCGCTGTGTCAGGGTGCTTAGGGTTTCTTTCCTGCTGCCCTTTTCCTTTCCTCTCCTTCCCTCTCTCTCTTCCCTCATGGGCCTCTTTCGGCATTTAGAAGAAGCCACAAGCCCTCTTGCTAAGGAGGGATGCACACACTACCATCTTGACATTCCGTTCCATAAGCCCTGGGTTTCCCACAGAGGAACCTGGGTTACGAACCTTGGTACCAGACCATAATTCCACAGCAAGGCCACAGCCCAGCCCCCACCTCGTTAACCTCTCCCTCGAGTGTTTTCTGGGTTTCCTAACTCTCACGAAAGGAGAGATTGGGGTCTCAATCCCTTACCACCTGTGCGCCTCTTAAGAACGAGGCCCTGGGCCCACTGGAGTAGCCCTGGGTGCACCTGGGTCGGAGATGCCACTCACCACGCTGTCGCCTGTGTCAGGAACTGGCACTGTCTTCACCACCAAATCCACCCCTGTTGTCTGCCGAAGAATGGAAGAGCACGGGCATCAGGACGAGACCCCAACTCCCTTGGGGGCCACCTGTGGCGGGCGGCTGTACTCAGCCTGGAGAAGTCGGAGGCCCCTCATCTCCCCACTTCCCTGGCCCTGAGGGAGCTGCTGCTTGTGGCAATCAGAGGGACTGGCTGGGGAGCCCGCGTCACCCCTCACCATGGGGTGTGAAAAACCAGTGTCTACATGGCCATACACGCAGCCTCCAGGGATTTTGAGGTCACTCCCTTGGGGTCACCCGTCATACCTCTTTGAGCCATGGCCAGCCCAGGCCCCCAGCTCACCAGAATGTAGTTCTTCTGGAAGTGAGCCCCATCGCTGCGGAAGATCTGGGCCAGGGCGGTCTTGCCCACAGCCGGGTCTCCTGGGGTCAGGGCAGAAGAAAGACACCGCTTCAGTCCTCACCAGATCTCCTCGATCTACAAACCACACACTTCCCTGAGTTTTCCAGGCAAACACCACCGGCCATCACAGGAAGCACAGAGGTCACGGCAGGGCAGAGAGCCCACAGGACCCTGCCAAAGCTCACAACGGCAGAATGAATCCCACCTGATCGCTGGGAAGAAGAACCCAGAAGGTGAGGGAGGTTAAGGAGGGGTCTAGATGGAGTCTTGGCGGCGACACAAGTGACGCTTCCGGTGAGACACACCCATGGGAAACACTGTCACTTTCAAGCTTGGGTTTACCGGAAGCCTTGGCAGGAAAGATGAGGTGATGGGGCAACTCAGGGAAGGGGGCCCCAGCTGAATGACCTGCATGCAGAGTTGCCACCTGGAGACCCCAGACACTGCACCTCAGAGCTCCCACCAGACTGTCGGGAGCGTCACCCCCGGGTTCCTGTCACGCTTCGTGTGCTCACTGTAACTCCCCTCTAACTTCCCTGCTTTCCTGCCAACGGCCCTGCCCGGTGTCCTTTGATGTCACCTGTCATCATGTGTGCCAGCTTCCCCACCACGACACTTACGTGGGCTCCCACCTCGTCATCCCACCCGTCACCGAGAGGCGCTCTCTGCCCTCCTGATCCTCGGCGACGGGCAATGTCACCCTACGCCACATGCTGGGCTGGCTCTAGGCTCGAGTCCCCGGGAAGGGTCTCCGCACCTTCACGCACCATTTTACAGCTGCTTCCACACTTCTCTCTGCTTCACTTCTCAACAGTCTGCCTCTCGGTTCATTTCCCGGTTTTGACTTTTCCCACCTATACTATTCCCTCGTGAGACGATGTGACGACAAGTGGCGTGTCACTGATGTGACGTCCCTGCGGGGAGTGCAGTTCAGGACTAGCTTTGCGATCTGCCACTGTGGCTCGTCTCTGTCTCGTTCATTCTGCCCCACGAGACGCCCCCACTTCCTGGGCTGCAGATGGAGGCCAGGGAGACGCGGGGAAGGGGCCTAGGACTCCGACCCCGCACTCTCTGCACCGGCCCAGCCTTCTTCAGGGTGCAAGGGACCACATCTGGCACATTTCAGGCCTTCACCACCGTGGCCTTCCAGGACACCACGGCCTGGATCGAGTGTCGCTGGGGTCCCCCATACCCCAGCACCCCGTGTGCCTGGACTCTTCCCATCCCCCAGACTCCAGTCTGCTCCTGAATCCAGCTGCAAATTGGCTCTTCTTGCTTGTGAAACTCCCTGCAGATTGGCTCTGGCTAATTTCATAAATCTTCCTCCCGCCTGTCAGTCAGTCACCAACACTTACAGCAAACCTCCTGTGTGGGCTCCAGGGAAGCATCCGAGCACAGAGAGGCGACAGAACTGATAAACACGTTTGCAGAGCAACAAGATGACAAGTGCAAATTCAAACAGCACAAGCTGAGAACCGCGGAGAGAGCATCAGGAAGCAAAGAGGCAGCCAGGTCACCAGGCTGGGTGGCTTCCTGCCCTGGGGGGAGGACGGAGCCTGGGGGTGCAGGCGGAGTGCGCTGCTGGCCACCCTGTGACCCTGTAACCGCCACATCCAGTGCCTGGCCCGGACGCCTCTGAAGGGTGAGGTGGACCAATGCAGGCCCCTTCCTCCAAGCCATCCTGGTGGCCTCTGCCCCTGAACTGGCCGGGTCTCCTGCCCCACCCCTCTCCCCACTCCAGGATGTGGCCACTCCTGGGGGATGTGGTCAGTGCTCTGCTTCTGGTACTGTGCCTCAGTTTCCCCCTTGCCCTGACTTACCGCAGGCAGGGCTCTCTCCTGGGCCATCTGATTTTCTGGCTACCCGTAGAGGTTCCCATGGGGTGATGGGCTTTCATTCCACCTGTGTCCACAGCCACCTCATGCCATGCCTGTCCCTGACTGTGTGCTGTCCCTGAGGGTCTCGCCCAGCTAGCTCACTCTTCCTGCTCACCACCACGTGTCCTCCGCGTTCCCATGTGCAGCCATTAGCTCCTCCCATACTCAGCTGGCCTCTCTTCAATTCCCCGAGACCTCTGCTGTCTCCTGGCCACCCACATCCTCATACCACCCTGAGTTCATGCCTCACACCAACCTGCCTCCCACGCGCTGCTCTGCAGCACTGGGACAGGGCTCTGCAAACACCCAGTCATGTCCCCTGTGACAGTTACTCATGACCGTCAGCCTGACTGTCCAGATGAAGATTGGTACACCTAGGAGGTTGGTAAAGCACACCTCTGGGTGTGGCTGGGTGGGTCATGGGGCATGACCTTAGGGACTACACCTGTTCCCTGCCTTCTTTCTCCCTGGCTCTTCCCCTGCTCTGCTTCCTGGGTGCTCGGAGGGGAGCGGCTTTTCTTTGCCATGCTCTTCCCCCATGATGGCTCCGCACTGGAGCCTGCCAACCATGGACTGCAATCTCTGAAACTGTAAGCCAAATTAACCCCTCTTCCTTTATTCTGTGTCAGAAATTTCATCACAGTCACAAAAAGCTGACCGATACATCCCTGCCCCATGCGCACACATACAGGCACCCTCACGGTGGCATCTGCACTAACCCAGGCCTTCCTCCAAGCTGAACCTCGAGGTCCTGATGTCCCTAGTCCCAGAGGCCGTGCTTCTTCTTGTGGTCACTCCTCTGCTGCCTTAGTGTTCCTGTCTGTTTTTCATCTTGAGACCTGCAATACCTAACAATAACCCTTCAACCTCTAAGGTCCACTGTGCACAGTGAAGCCCTCATCTCACCTAGCGCCTGTTTTTCACCTGGACCCTGATTACACAGTGCCTGGGGCCAAGGAAGGTCTCACACACACAGGCCCGCCAAAGCCCCTAGTGACGTGGCCATGGCGGTCTCATGGCCCACAGCTCACCCTCTGGGGTGCAGCACCCCTCTGACAGCCCCAGCTCTCTACCGCTGTGCTTCCAGGTGCTTCCTCTGGCCTTTTCCAGCCCCAAGAGGCCAGTGACATCCTTAAAATGGCCCTGGTGCAATGCTGAATGCATTTGGAATTCTCGATCAGGCCTGAACTGAAAAGCCCTGGCATTCCCAGCGTCCCTCTCACCTTCCCATCCTCCCCGCGCTGCTACACCACCCCAGCAGCACACGGCTGGTGGACGTCACTCAGCCAAGTTTTCACCTCTACCTCCACAAGCGACTTCTCTCCAGCCAGCACTGGCCCAACCTCCTTTCTCGCCACCTGTCCTATACACAGGATCTGGGCTCTGCACCCCTATTCCCCAGCCTCTCAGCACCCACAGCCTTGCAACCACTTTCTTCCAACCCAAGCCCAGATCCTGCTCCCTCCAAGTGAAGCTCAATTAGTTCCTTCCCACGCAGCCTCAGAGGGGTGTGCGACCTCCTTGGTTCTGCCTGGGAGGCTGTAATGGATCCCTTGCTGGTGGCAGGAGACCCATGACCCACAGAGGCACAACTGTCACATCTATGTACACAGAGAGGCAACACAACACTGTAATTAAAGGCATGGACCTAGGACCTAGGCTCCAGCTCCCCCACTTCCCAGCTGCATGATGTTAGGTCAGTTACTTCATCTCTGTGCCTCAGTTGCTGCATCTGTAAAATGGGTTACTAATAGTATCGACCTCACAGAACTGTGATAGGATTTAATAAGTTAACATGTACAGTGCCAGGCATATAGTAAGGACTATTTAAGTGTTTTTAAGATAAATCAATTACAGATAAATATTAAGTATGGCTTTCTCTTTTCATCTGAACCAGAATCTGCAGTTGTGGGGCCTTGATATTTCTCCAGAGTCGGGCACACAAAGGGGAATCAATTCGTGGTTGTGGCACTGGTGTTATAACTGCCCACGCACAGCTTAGTTCTTCCTGGAGTTTCACTGGTCCCTCCCTGAGTTCCACTGCACCTTGTGGGGTGACTCACAGATAGTAGATGCTCGGTAAATATCTTCTGAGCAACTATACACTTGAACATCAGGGCCGTGATAAGCAGTTATATGAGAGAAGTGTGGGCCTGTGGGGCGGGTGGGTGAGAGCAGGAAGGTGGTGCCAAGCCAGGTCCCAGGCTGAGGTCTCTGATCCCTGGAAACTTCCAGGAGGAGATGCCCTGGGGTCCTGGACTGGAGGCTGCAGACGGAGCACTGCAGGCACAGGCTGGAGTTCAAGCGCCACCGACTGAAGCTGGAATCAGGTGAAACAAGTGCTGGAGAAAGCAGGGGTAAAGCAGGGCGGAAAGGACCAAGGTGGGAGGACAGCACAGCCTGTGCGAAGAACAAAGCCCGGGAAATCAGATCACCTGGGTGTGGGTCAGGTGTGCCCACAGGCAAGGGTCCTCATCCCTCTGGGCTTCATTAGTCTCATCTGTACATCAGATGACAGCAAAACCAACCAACCCCATAGCCAAGCTGTCGGGATTCAGGGGAGCAGCCCTGAGGGCCTAGTGTAGGGCTGCAACACCGTCAGTACTCAGGAAGCTGAATCAGAAGGCACCAGGAGGAAGAACAGTCAGGGACAGCGTTCACTTTAGATCAAAATCTAGCTTTAGAAAATGAAAATGTTCCCGCCTCATCCAGTGAGGGAGCGCCCACTGGAAGCGCTCAGAAGCGCTGTGTCCAAGGTAACACCGCCAGGAAGAGGGCCAGCCAGAAAGACTTCCCTTACACAACACTGCCTCCCCTGGCGCCTTGGAAACTAGAGTCCCCTGAGAACCACCAGTATCTTTCGCTCCAGCATGATTGGAGTTACTACTATCAGGCATCATTCTGTGCGATACCTTTTATTCTCAAACAGAAGTCATTAAAAACACTATCATCAAGCCAGGAGTGGTGGTGCATGCCAGTAGGCCCAGCACCCTGGGAGGAGGAGGCAGGAGGATTCCAAGTTCAAGCCCAGCTTAGACGACTTAGATGCTGCTGCAAAATTTAAAAAGGGATGTAGCTTAATGTGAAGGCTCTGAGTTCAACTCCCAGTACTGAAAAAAACAGACAGGAAAAACTATCAATTACTTTCATTCTGTTAGAGAGGAATAAAGAGGTTTTTCTACATGTAATTTCTCCTCGGTTCCTCCCTGAGTTGCTCAGGGAAGCCTGGAAAGGTCACAGGTCTGGACATTAACACCAGGTAAGGGTTTTGGAGTTGGGCTGAGCTGGGGCTGTAAATCCTGTGCATGACCTTACCGGGTCCCCGCATGTGCTATGGTGAGAGTTAAGTGAAATACTCTGTGCAGTAAAGATGCAGTGAAATACCCATTCCTCCTGCAGTCACAGCTCTAATCCCGGCAATCACATTTCTACATGTGCAGACTGACACAAAGAAAACGCTTCAGGTATGAATGCCACACATTCCTTCCGCCTGTAAGTATTTACTGAGTAACTAACTACTATGTCTCAGGCATTGTAGTGCGTGCGCTTGGAAGGGCAGTCCACCAAACAAAGAGAGCTGACTTTGAGGAGACTCGCTGTATATGTTCTGAGACGGGGCAGCACAGGTACATTTGACCTTACAGACAGCAAATTGGTGCCTCTACAAACTCTCTTCTGTCTTTTATCACAGCAAGTGGGGCCAGGAAAAGAATCCCCTCAGTAAAAACTACCAAAGTCACCGATGCCTAATTTGGGGGCACAGCAAATGATTTAGTGTTTGGGAGTTCGCTTAGGCTGGTTTTTAAACAAGTCTGCTTCTTGTTAATACAGTTCAAACTGGGGGTCTCTAAGTCAGCGACGATGCTACAAATGTGGCCTGGAAGATAACTGCTTCCTGCCTACTGGCATTTGTTACCTCGGTAAGCAGCAGCTCGCCTCTGGGAAAGCAAGACGGAAGGAGTGTAGACAGTTTACCTGAACAAAAGCTCCGCATAAATGATGAAAGTTCTGGACTCCAGAGACCACTGTATTCAAGCCCAAGTTTTCACACTCACCTGCCAGGATGCATTTGGCTGCCAGCTTTACCATGGTAACCAACGACTGAAGTGGGGAAGAGTGATCACCGGGGTCTGTGACCGTGGTAGGGATGCAGCTTGACCAGGCCCCGACCTCCTGCCCCGGCCGGGGGTCGGATATTGGGAACTAGGGAGGCGGGAGGGCTCCAGATAGATCCCGGCTCAAGGCCCTAGAAGCAGCCTGAAAATGTGCAAGCAGGCGACGCAGCTCCCGCTCTCACTCCCGGCCCAACCCCTCAGCCTAAACCCTGGTTTTGGGATCGGGAGAAACAGCCCCACGCCTTTGGAGACCTAAGCACCCAGCCAAATAAACTAGCATGGCAACCATCGGCCACTTCCCCGCCTTCTTCTGCTCGCTGGCTCTTGATTGGCTGCTGCCGATACCTCCCACCCCTCGGGACTCTAAGAGACCCAGTAGAAGGAGGAGGCGGGCCCAACAGCCTTTTCTTTCAAGACAATTCGTAGTGGTATCTGCTCTTCAACAAGATTCCGCTTGATAAATGGCTCTATCTACCGTCAATCACAGGCACCTCCCGCCCCAGCTCCTCCGGAGCATTTGGGGAAAAGAAGTTCTAGCCTGTGTAGCCGGAGGGAGTGAGAAGGAAAGTGTTCTGATTGGCCAGAGGCTGGCTTGGACCATCTTCGGGAACAACGGAGATTCACCGCACCCCCCGAAAGTGGACTCGTCCAAGAGAGGGGCCAAGGCAAGAATTGTCTGAAGCGGCGCCTGCGCAGTAGACAAAACTGCAGTGGCCCACCAGAAGCTTGGTCCTGGTGAGCGTTTCTCTGTTGCTCAGGTTCCGTGGAGTGAGGCTGTCAGGGGCATCAACAAATCCGGCCCTCGCCCCGCATTCCCAAGAGAAATCTCATTTTTAAAGTCCAAGCATGTTAGGGTTAGTTATACTCTTTGAAATCTGAAGTGGGCTGAATGACCGGGCGAGGATGATACCGGTGGGTGCGAGTGTAGAGCTGGGAAGTCCTGTGCGCGGCGGTGACTCGATGATGACAGTGTAGTGTACTTCAAAAGCGAGGAGGAAGGGGTCTGAGTGTTTTCACCCCACGAAGAAGCGATCCGTGCTGGGGGACATAGCTAGTATTTAAAGTGACCTCTGTGAACAGAAGGCACAAGTAAACCGACTTGGAGGGCTACTGCACTCGGGGACCAACAGTTCCCCCTGTCTTCTCCCTTATGAAATGAAGGCAGCCCGAATCACGCACCTTGAAAGGCAGCGAGGAGTCAAGGACGTTAATGGGCAGGCAGGGAGGCTCTGAATGTGCCGGCTTCCTCCCCCCGGGACTCTTGCTTTGGCATCAGGTGGTCAGAAATGAATGGCTGCCATCTCCCTGTTTGGGTGTCACTTCTTTGCTAGGTCCCTAAAGATGGGAACCAACATCATTGGGGACAAAAGAGAGGCTGCATGGAGGTGTGCACCAGGGGACTGCCGGATGCTGAATGGGAGGGGACCTACCTGGTTAGATTCGGTTTATCATCACGGGAACGGGCTGGTCACATGCAGTACCCGTTTCCACACCTGCTGGGCCCTGCGACTTTGACGGCCATTGCTGAAAGGGAAAAGCAGCTCCTCTTCGACGATGCCTACAGTAAGGAGTGGCTTGTCCTTCAGATACCCGGGACATTTTGCCTTCTCTCACCACTCTGGGTGTAGGTGGCTGCCAGCCTTGTACAAAGGGCACGTGTGGGCACACACACACACACACACGTTTACACTCTAGAAATGGCTGTAAAGGTTTCAGTACCAAATGGAGAGTAACACAATGGAGGAACGTTCTTTCTGGGAGCTTCATTCTGGGCATCGGTAAGGAAGGGTGAAAGCCGTCTCCCGTGTTATACCTACCCTGCTTTTTTCTGGCAACATCATGCTTCTCTCAGCATCCAGGCCACTTCCTGGTCCCTTTGCCCTCTTGCCGACCCTCCTGCAGGGCTGCCCGTTTGCTGTGCGTGACCCCCTGACTCCTGCAAGCACGCTTGAGTGAGCCACGCTGGGCAAGGCAGGGTCCACGGAGCCAAGACGCAAGGCCTATCTGGGGCAGGATTGTCCTTCTTCCGTCTGGGGGCGGAGGTAAAAATAGCTCCTCCCTCACAGGGCTGCTTCCCTCCTTCCCACATCTGCTCACCTCCTGTATTGCTGCTCTGTGCAACTTTAGTCAGGGCATTTTGGATCTTTCCAGAGAGATGAAAAATTCCCATTTAATGGATTCTGCCCCTCCTCCACTGTCCTCGCCCCGCCCCTAAAGCCTCTATAAGTTCCTTTTTTTTTTTTTTTTTGGTACTGGGAATCAAACTCATGACCTCGTACTTGCCAGGCAGGCACCCTGCCACTGAGCTATACCCCTGGCCCTTCCCATGCATTCTTGATGACCCAGTGACAGCTGCAGCTTTGTGCCTGGGAGTCTTGCAGCTTAAGGTGGCTGACGAGTTTTGGAACCAGACTCCTGAGCACTTCCCGTCCACTGCCCCTGACAGCTCCAGCATGCATGCACCAGCCTTTCTTCTAAGGGCGACTGAGGGTTAATTTACCCACGAGTCGTGTGATAACCCTCATGAGGCTTGGGTCATCCCCACCATATAGGTGGGGAAACTGAGGCCCAGATGAGGTTATGTCAGATTCCTGAGGTGATGGTGGACTCGGGACTTGAACACAGGGAGACTCTCAACCCCTAGTCCTTCAGGGACCCAGCGTGCCTCTGACACCTCCCACATTTCCTTTCCTCCTGGAAAGCAAATATTTACTGAGTCCCTGCAGTATTGACTTGCGCTGATTGAGCATTATACGCTAGGCACCTGCCGAGCTCTTCACAGCCTCTGGCTGGATGGCAGGGAGGGAAGGGAGACTCATTCCTTTAATTGAGCAGACAAGGAGAGGCCCCAAGGTCGCAGGAGTCTTCCCAAACCAGAACCAACCCTGTATCTCTTCCTTCTCGGGACTGATGTATGTTCCCCTCTGGTTTCAACAGTACGCTTTTTTAAAGGCCAGGAACTGTGCTGGTTTCTGAAGTCACCAAAGCAAGATGACAAGGTCCAGCTCTTGACTCTGGCCTGTCTAAGCCCTATGGGAGCCTAGGGTGAGGAGCCATGAGGTTTGTTGTGGTCTGTTTTATTTGTTTGTTTCTGTTTTTCCTGGGGATTGACCCTAGGGCCTTCACACTGAGCTACCCCCCTCTTACTTCTTGTATTTTGAAACAGTCTCACTCGGCCACTAAATTTCCCAGGCTGTGCTCAAACTTGCAATCCTCCTGCCTCAGCCTCCTGAGTGCTGGGATGACAGGAGTGCACCTCCACACCTGGTGACGAATTTAAACTTAAAACCCCACAGCTGAGCTAGAGACCTCTGCAGACTGGTTTAAGCTGGAGCTGCCTGTCTGTGAGCTCTGGCCAAGAAAGGAAGACACACAACTGGACCAGGCACTGGGACCCAGTACGTAGGATCCCTGCCATTTAAGGAGTGTCGCTAACCTGGGATGAGTGACAGGCAGGGAGCTGGGCAGGAGGCTCTGAATGGAGTCTGAGGGATGGGCAGGAACCAGCGAGATGGACACAGGGAGACCAGGAGGACATGCCAAGGTGCTGGGGCAGGTGCATATCACAGGCCTGGCTTCTGGCAGGTGCTGCTCTTTGCTTAGCTATGCAAGGGGTCTTGGCATTACCTGGGTTTGGCCAGCTGAGATCTGCTTGCAGGAAAACGGAGGAGAACAGCAAAAGCAAGTAGGGCAGGACCTGGCGCAGAATCCTCCTTTGAAGAATTCATTCCATTAATATTCTACTGAGTGCTTACTAAGCACTAGGCTATAGAACTGTGGAGCTCTGTGGGGAGGCAGGTAATCAAGGCAGGGCTCTCTGGACACGGTAGTCAGTGCTGACCCGGACGGTACTTCGTGCAGGAAGCATAAATACCCTGTGCTGCAGGCCCTGGAGTACTGCACCACCGTCAGCAGGGAATTGTTAGAAAGGTAGCTTTCCAGCTGTGTTTTCATGAGCCCTCCAGGTGATTAGATATCTGCTCATGTTTGAAAGCCCACTTGGAGGGGATGCCAGGCCCACCCTTCACTACACCTGGTCATTTTATTGTCTCTCAGTTCCTTGAGAACATCCCTACCTCAGGGCCTTTGCACTCACTGTTGGCAGCATGGCAGAAAACCTCTTGCTTATGACCTCCAGATCTCCATTCAAGCCACAACATCCAAGCCCTTCTAAGCGTCCAGTGTAAACTATTACTCAGTCTGTCAGTCTCAATCTCCTTGCCGTACTTTACTTTGTCCCCAGCCCTCATGACTGTCTGTATAGCATTTGCCTCTTTCCACTAGAAGGTAAGCTTCGTGAGAACAGAGACTCAGCTTCTTTCGGTCACCCCAGTGCCCAGCATGGTGAGACACTCAGCGATTATTTTTGAATGAGTAAATGAATGAATCTCCTAAGGCTCACCCTTGTGGTCATTCATGCATTCAACAAGCACCAGTTCTTGAACCTCAGTTCCCACACCGGTCAGGGGTTTGTCATGGGGAGGGGTTCGCTGATTCTTCAAATGGGAGCAGCCTGATCTGGGTCCTCTCTGCCCCTACTGCACCCCTGGCTAGACCTGACTTCTCCCTTGACAAGGAAGGGAGGCCCCTTGGGCCACTCTGCAGGGACCCCCCCTCCCCCGAAGGACTTAGGGTGCACTAAGGTAACCCTGTTATGGTGCCCTGAGGTCCAGGGCGATACCCAGGAGAGAAGGCGAGATTTGTGGGGCTGTAGGTATTTTTTTCTACCTGGACACTACTGACATTTTGGGGTGCACTCTTTGCTGTGGGGGCTGTTCTGAGCATTGTGTCTATAGCACCTCAGGCTCCTATCCTCTTGATACAGGACCACTTCTCATTGAGGCAACAGAAATTGTCTGCAGACATTGCCAAAGGCTGGCCCGGGGCAGTCACCCACGGATGAGAACCCTTGATTTAGGGACTCAAAGAGAAAAGACATGAGGTTAAAACTGAAGCCTCAGGACCCCAGCTGACCCCTCTTCGCTCTGTGTTTCAGTTTCCTCCTACCTGCTCTTAGGGTGCAGCGGGGTGCAGACGAACCAGTCCATGTGAGCGTGGGGCACGCAGGACAAGCGGTGACACGCGGGACACAGTCTCTGACGCCTTCCCCGGGTGTACAAGGCTGCTTCCCGTGGCGATGACCTTTGCTGTAAGTTCCCCGCCATTCACATGGGCCCCGTTGTTTGAGTCCCCGCTGATGCAAGGGTTGGCGGTGGCCCTGTTAATTAAGCGCAGGGGACGTGAGACTGACTCCCCCTGTTCGCCGGAAATGCAAAGAGGAGCCCCGAGTCCGTGCCGTGCGCCGGCTCCGCCAGCAGGGGGCAGCAGCCGCCACCGGGAAAATGCCCGCGGCGCGACTCGCCAGGGGCCACTGCCCTTTGATTTTTTCCACGGCTGCTTTTGTTCAAAATGGAGCAAGTCATTCCTCTAGCGCCACCTGAGGCTTCCTTTAACAGCCTGTGATAGCTCCCCTGAGGTAGCCAAAACCGCTTTTCCCGAAGTTCCCAGGATTAGTGCCTCTGCTGTTTGCCCAGCTCATGGGCAGATGGGAGGCTGGGCCTGGGGCGCGGAGGGTCACTGAGCTGAGATTCTCACCCCAGGCCCTCCGTGTCCCTCGCTCTCCCTTTCTGCTCTTTGTGTATAAACATAAGAGAGTCCACACAGACCGTCTGCTCCAACCAGACTCCAGGTCTTTGGTTCCCATCCAGGCCCGCTCTCTGCACTGTTTTCCTGTCTCGTGTATCGTGGAGGGACCCCCTGCGGGTACCCAGAGTGTCCCCTCGTTCTTTGGTGATGGCTGAGATCTGTTCCATCAGAAAGCGTGACTTTCAAGAGCTTTCTGGAAGTGGACAAAGGTCTGGGCTGTCCCTGTTACCGTGATCAGCCCCGTTCAGAGGTCACTTGCTCCTGTCCCCTCCCCTACATATTCCTGAAGCCTGTTCTCAGCACTCAAGTAAGGCATCCCTGAATTGGATTGGGCAGCCTTGAAACAGGTTGTGAGATCCCCGCCAGCGCCCGGGGCAGGAAGTCGGGGTCTTTCCTACGTGTGACCTTTGGTGGGGGGGTTACCTGGAGGGAGACCAGGCGCCCCAGCCCTGAGCTCAGAAGGGTGGTGGTGAGACTCAGCCGCCGAGAGCCCCCTGGCTTCCAGCCCTCAGCTACACAGATCTGGGTGTAGAACCTGAATGAAATAAAATTCATGTTTCGGAGCCACCTCCGGTACCCCGATCTGACTTACTGGGAAAGATTCTGTCGAGTTTCTGCACTGTGTTGTGGGAAGGCAGTGTTGGGACATGCAAAGCAGATGCCACAGTGTGGGACACAGTACTCCAAAGTCAGTGGCACTTTGGCTCTCTGATAACTCTCCTTTTCTCTGGCTCCTACTTCAGGCATACCCATTTTCCAGAGGAGGAAACTGAGGGCCAGCAAAGTGCATTAAATGACATTCTGATGTTGCATAACTAGTAGCAAGCAAAACTGAGAAAAGGGTTTTAATGTTCCCTTTCCATTACTGGCTGGTGATCCTGAGTGAGCTAACAAACCTTGGAGAGCTTCTCTTTTCCTTATCTGTGAAATGGGGCTCTAACAGGACCAACCTCAGGGCACTGTGTGGATTAAACTCTGCAGGGAGATCGCTTGGTGTAGCGAATGTCACCTGTTATTCCAACTCTAGGTCACACAGCTTCTGAATGAATGAATAAACAACTAGATGAATGGACAACATAAACATCATCTTCTCCTCTACTGAAGACAGACAGCTTTCCTTGCAGGAAATTTAAAAAATGAAGGCAATCTCCTTTAGATAGAAACAAAGTGCCAAATACACCATTTATTGTGCAGAAGACTTGGGCACCGATTTCTCTGTAGTATTCACATTCTAGAAGGATCTCTCCCAAATCAGAGACTGGGCTGGCCCCAGATGCCTGGTGATGATGTCTGGGGCATTTGGGACCAGGTGGTGATTTGTGATGATTATGCAAGAAACTTTCCAAAAACTGACCCTCAGCTCCAGCAAAAAGCATTGAATTTTGCAGAACCGCTGAGGCGTAGCAATTTCTCATCTGGCGCTGGCTCGCCGGGCAAGTTTCTCAGCCATCTCAGGATTGTCTGGGGCACTCAGCTGAAATGATTGCCCTCTGCTCATTTCTTGAGAGTTAACAGATGTGAGCATTACAGGAGAGGGTGACAAGTAGCCCCAGACCTGGAGGAGGCAGAGCAGTCACCAGGGGAGCAGGTTGCTGGCTGGCCTGCGTCCAGGTTCACAGGTGCTGACGGCAAATGCAGAAGGCACTAGAACGATCTGTGTTTCCCAGCGCGACCTGGAGAGTTTGAAAGGGCTGGGAGGCTGCAGAGAGGAAGCTGCTATTGCCCTCGAGTCCCTGTGCCCAGGTTGTCATGTGCAACTGACCCCCCGGGGTAGAACAGCTTTGTTTGGGCTCTGGTGTCAGAGGAACCAGGGAGGAGCCCCAAGGCCAACACTGTCTTGGTGCAGTCTCCCAG
>PVJX010029291.1:0-23087 GCA_004027295.1 Dolichotis patagonum
AAACCTGTGAACAAGTGGATTTAATAGGAATAAGCCACACCCCAAACCCCTACACCAGCAGCTGGGAAAGATCTGGCCAGTCCAGCACCCGTCTAGGGAAAACGCTGCACCCCAAGGCCCTGTCGCCATCAGGTGAGCATCTATGTACCACTGCTTTGTGCCTCTACACCACTCCAGGAACCCTGGATCATAGGAGCCTAAGTGCTTAGTTCAATCCCCTGCACCAAGGGACTGTCAACAAATTCCAGAAGCACCTGAGATACAGCGATGGACTGATTCAGAGAAACATAGGAAAGTGTCAAGATGAAGGAACAAAATACAATCTCAGACCTCTGGCCCACAAAGAACAAGTCCAGGAGACACAGATGTAGTAGAAATTAGAGATCGCACACCTGAAATTTCCGAAAAGATAACAACTGAAATAAAGAAGTAGCTTAGTTCTTATACTGATTGGTTAATTTTACATGCCTATGTCTGAAGGTCTGGCAGCTTGATGAAAATAACAAGAAGCATTATGGTAGCCATTGTTAATCTCTTATCTTACTATCTTATTTTGAAGTCATGTATCATTTTCACTGCTTTGTTTTATTCTGTTTTGTTTTGTTCGATTTTGTTATATTGATAGTATAGACAGCTATGTTGACAGTAACAACGTATATTATGGTAGCCATTATCAATTTATTACTATCTTGTTTTGAATTCCGGTATCACTTTCACTGTTTTGTTTTGATTGTCTTTATTCTGTTTTTTTCTTTTTAAAATAAAACTTCAAAAAACAAAAAATTAAGCAGTACAAGGTCACAGAGAAGCTTGCATTCTCAGTTTGGGCATTATAGTTCACATATAAATGTCCTGTAAGAGCCTCACGTGGCCGGGGATTTAGCTCAGTGGCTTAAGCGCCTGCCTGGCAAGTGCGAGGTCATGAGTTTGATCCCTGGTACAAAAAAAAAAAAATGCCTCATGTGGTCACACTTGGGACTTTTGGAAGAAGATTGGACAATAATGCATTATAGTTAAATGTTCTATTGAGAGGTGGTACTTAGTCAGAAGAGGTGGGAGTGTAGTCAGAAGTGGGAGTCACTGGGAGTATGACCTTTTAGGGTGTATCTCCTTCTTATTTTCTCTCTCTGCTTCCTGGTTGCAATAAGAGAAACTTTCCTCTGTCCAGGTCCTTCCACCATGCTGTCAACCAAACAGATTAAAACCTCAAGAAAAAAAGTGATCCAAAATACCTCAAAAAAAGAGCCAAAATAAACCTATTTCCTTTAAGTTGTAGGTGTTTTGCATTGTGTCATAGTGATGAGAAGTGGAGTCACAACTGTGACTACCTGACCATGTGATTCTCTGCTTTGGCAGACATTTTGTCTACATGGTGCCCATGTTCTGAGACTACAGAACCCTGAGATTAATGGTGGTGGATTAACTAATATGGAGGAGAAAATTTCAAAGGAACTCAATGTTTAAGCTGTGGCAATGGATACTGCTCGTTGCTTTTAGCAGAATTTACACTGGAGAACAGAAAAAAAAACATTTTAAGAGTTTTCAGTTTTGATAGAAATAAAAAGTCGGTAAAGTTGGGTCAGAAGAGAGTTTGGTTGCTAAAAATATTACTATTAGAAAGAAGTCCAGTGCTTTCCTTTGGGACAATCGGAAAAATACCTTGAGAGGACTCCAGCAATCAGCAAGACTCTATCCTTCACAGGCTAAACAGTGAAAAAATGAAAGACTTTGCTTTGAGAAGATAGTCCCAGGGATGCCTGGGAACTTGGTTTCCTAGGATTCAGTTCATAGTGCTCTGTTAGCCAGCTACTCACAGCACTCATCAGCTATGCTATAAGGGGGCCTAGTTACTGCTCAAACTGGTGGCAGAACTTTGGCAACATTCACATGCTGGTTTTACAGGCATGAAGAATTCAAGAGTTGTGGGGTCAGGAAAGTTCTCCCTAGATTTTAGAATAAAGTCCGAGAGTCCAGGCAATGTGCCTCTGAGAGGGGTATATAAAATAGTGAGGATGAAACCAAAAGTAAAGTGGAGACACCAGGAAGTTGGAGAAACCAGGAATGTGGACTGTCTGCGAGGAAAGCCCCAGTAGTGAGTGGAGCCCACCGAGGAGAGGCCATGTGGGCTGCAGCAGGCAATGCTATAGGGTTGGATCTGTCTAAGCCATTTGGAAATTACATCCCACTAATACTTGCCCTGGGTGCTAAACATGAAGCTACAGGATTTGTTGGCCTTGCTGGGTTTTATCTTGCTTTGGTCCTATTAGTCTATATCCCTTTTGGAATGGGAATGTTTACCAAGAGCCACTGTATGTTGGATGTATTTAGATTATTTTTTAATTTTTATTTTTATGGGGACTCACAGCTAAGTATTTGCTTTGAGTCTCAGAGAAAACTTTGGACTTGGACTTTTCAGCAATGGTTGTATTTGTTAAGATTTGGTGACTATTAAAGATGTATTGAATGCATTTTGCATAAAAAGAGGTGCGTAAGTCTTTTGGGATCTAGGGGGGTAAATGTGGTTTTTCTGGATGTCTCCTGAAAACCTCATGTGCCCATAAGTGGGCCTTGTGAAAGGTGACTGGATTATGGGAGCACTGCAGCTGGCTTGGGACTGGGTGTTAGGGCCTGGTCAGGAGAGGATGGTGACCTGGAAGAGCATATCTCCCTCTCTAGCCTTTCCCTTCTCTTTTTGTCTCCTGACCACTATTGACTGAGTTGCTTTCCTTTATGGCAGGCCATCCCCATGCTGCTTCTGCCTTGGAGTCTGTCAGCTGTGTACGGAAATCTCTGAAAAATGGGAACCAAAAGAATCTTTCTTCTTTTTATTTGTGAGTACTGGGTATTGTATCTAAGCAACAGGAAGTGACTAAGACACTTGCATGTTTAAAGAACAGAAAGGGAACCAGTGTGGTGGGAAAGTTGTGAGGGAATATACAGAAAGATGAAAGAAGACAGTAGACAGATAGTCTGCCCAGAAAACATAGCAAACACTTGTGGTTGTTTCCCCATGTCCTTCAGGTATCTTTCCTGTTATCAGATGGGGCCACAGTGCTCTCTGGGAAGGGAGAGTTTTCTCCTTTTTCAAGAGATGAGTTGCAATTGCCTTGGATTTTTCTATGTAGCAGTAGTTAATTTAGAGATACTACTCCTGTGTCTGTTTTGGGATCTAAAGAAGGGTCTGCTTAAAGCATTTCCCTGCTTCCTAATACAGTGAAGTCTTTTCTTTATTTCTCACTTTTGGATATTGTCAGGTGAGGATGTGCTATGTGGAGCTGTAGCTCTTATTTTTCAGTCATGAGGTGAAATGTAATGCACTGAAGATGACAGATTAAAAAGATGGAAGAAGGTAATGTTTTTAATGACATTATGGAGCTCTTGTACCAACCTTTAAACCCTCGACTTTTGGCGTTATTGAAGGGTAGTATATGAAATACTAATTTTCTGTTGAATATCTGAGATTTGGAGGCAAAATTATTCTAACTCAGACATTAAGAATCTTGGATTTTATTCTTATTATAATGAGAAAGCTTTGGAGGTTTTAAGAAAAATAGTTACATACTTTGATCCATCATTTGAAAGTTTCTCTGGGTACTGTTTGAGTGCACATTAGAGTTAGGCAGGACCCTGTTTGCAGTGGCCTAGGATTAGAAAGGACTACAAAAAGGAGGTGGAAGGAAATGTTTAGATTTACAATTTTCAGTGGAGACAGTGTTGACAGAACTCATAGATGGCTAGTTTTTGTACAGTATGTACAGTAAAGAGTCCCCAGCATACTTTCCAGATTTATAGCTTGAAGAAATGGTGTGGGGGGGTGCTAATTATGGAGATGGAAAATGGTGCTATTTATTGAGATGGAAAAGAGTTGAAAGGTGGAGCATAGAGTCAGTGGCTCTATTTTGATCAAGGGAAATTTGAAGTGTTTATTAGATACTTAAGGGGCAGAGTACAATAGAAAAGTGTATATGCAATACCCACGCTTAGAGGAGGTTCAGGAAGAGGCATAAAGTTAAGAGTTCTAAGTTTTCAGAAAGACCTAGAAAAAAGTGCTTGGGAAGAGTATAGGTATTGAAGTGAAGAGGGTTTAAGACAAAGCCAGGGGGAGTCTGATGTTCGAACTATTGTTCAGAAGACAGAGATAGTGTAAAGCAGAAGACAGCCACAGGCATCTGAGAAGCATTGGTCAGTGGGGTAGGAAGTAAGCCAAGTGCAGGTGACATTACCAAAGCCCAGGAAAATGTTTCAAGAATGTACAAGAAAAGAGATCAGCCTTGCCAAGGTGGCTAAGACCAGTAATGATGGGAGATTGGCCACTCACTTTGGAAAATCCTATGTCAGTGTTTCTCAATCTTTAATGAAAAGAGTGATCATAGGAGGATTTTATCAAAATTATATTCTGGGCTTTGGTGAGGAATACTACATTCCTCTGCATTTTTAACAAAGGATCTCATTTGACCACTCTGAGTATGAGAGACCAGATCACTACTGACCTTAAGCAGAAGTCAAGTTTCAGTGCCAATAATGAAATATGAAAATCATACAGAAGACTCTTGGAACGAGAGAGAGAGAGAGAGAGAGAGAGAGAGAGAGAGAGAGAGAGAGATTTGTAAGCTCATACTGAGAATAAAGAATCAAAAGCACACACAAGCACACATGCAGACACACAAGCATGTGCCAATTTCTTCTCATTCTTTTTTTTTTTTGGCTTGTTGCTTTCGTGTGTTTGCCTGATTTACGTCTATGTGTGCCTGCACACAGTCATTGTCCAGTTATGATCCCATGATCTGAGTGTTGTGACTCTAGGGGAAGATCAAGTTTGTCCTGTTTAGCCCTTGTGCACAGCCCGTGGGTTACTCTCTGGAGTGACCCTGGCACTAGAAAGCCAGAGCATATGACCTTCGAGCTACCGTGAACTCTGTGTGTTTGCCACACCGCTGAAGGCATCACAAAGCCTTTCAGCAGACTGCTAATGACGTTCTTTTCCAGAGGCTCTCCAAGTAGTTATTTTTGTAGCAGGATATTTTATGGAAAATGCTACATATAAATATATGTGTAAACTATGCATTATGTATTACAATACAACTTTATGTACTTTTATAGTAAATTCTACTACTTGCTTTTCTGCAGTTATTAGGACTGTGGTGTTAAAATGCTTCAGTTCAAAATTCAGCTATACACATTTATTAGCTATGTAACCTTGAGCAAATTACTTAATTCCCCTGAATTTCAGTTTTCTCACATACTAGTGGTAAAAAGTACCTAATAGTCTTGTTGAGAGGATTAAATAAGCCAGCATATATAAACAGTTAACATGTGGTGGGTACTGTGCTAAGTGTATATATATTTCAGGGCTTATTTTGTGCCTATCATGTGGTAGGTAAAGGCTTCATAATTTTGCCTAATTTACATAATTTAATGCGAAAGGTATGAAATAGTTCAGAAATTGGATTGTTATTAACTATCAAATTTAGTTGATTTTATAATGGTTTTATGGCCGATTGGAACAGAAATGTTAATAATGGATTCATTATCATTTTCAACCTCGAATGAACAAGTATAAAAACCATGTGTGACAGCCAAAATATTGCTAAATAACAAAATAATTTGCAATATTGTTTTATTTCTTTTTCAAAAGAGGTGTCTAGTTTTGTTTGCTGGTATCCGTAATAAAGTTCCTGCTCTGACTTGTCTTTCCATCTTAGAATTGCAGAACTTCAAATTATCTTCCAGATCCATCTTATCTTGCTACTGCTATACATATACATATGTGGTATCAAAGCTCAAAATGTTGAGTAGCTCATAGAAAGTCCCATTGCCCATCAATAAGTGTAAGGGTTAGAATTTAAATATAGGTCTCCACGTTGTTTAATCAGGGTGGCATTATGTGAGTGAAGAGATTAGTAAGGAGCTGTTTGGGCTTCAACAAGATGAAAGGTCTTTGCGGCAACAGCCTGAGATGTAAATAGCAGTCTGGAATCCCAGAGCAATGCACACAAAAGACTAGTAGGAAGCCGAGCATCATAGCCCTTGGCCCCTACCCTTGCCCATATTCTGCCCATCCTGTAGGTTCCGCTCTGATGCCTTGGTGAATTTTCGTATTCTTCATATCTGTATTGTATCTTCGATATGGATGAGTTGACTTCTGTCCTTCATAGTTTCCTGATTTTCTCTAAGGCTTTGTCCTCATAGGGATTGGGGGGAGACTATCCAGGCTCCTGCAGACATTTTCCAAACTCAGGAGGTTAAACCTGGGCACATATTACTCACCTAAACCTGAAAAGACTAAGCTATCTAGATGAAAATCCAAGTAGGTTCCATCTGGAGCTGCTGTCTGGTAGGATTCCTTTGGGTATAAGGTTGATCAAAACACATGGTGAATATTTGAATGTTTTAAAAAGTTTATTATAGTAAAAGATACATTGCCATTTATCCCCTTCAAAATATTCCCTTTTATGTTGAATACACATGTCCCATTATTCTTGCCATTTTCTGGAGCAGTTCTTGAAATCCTCTTTCATGAGTATCTTTATGAGGTGTGATAAAAATATGGTGAACTCTGCTGTTAAGCACCATCTAATGGAAAGGTAAACTCGTAAAAACATTATGAGTTGTCCTCAACCACTCTATTCATTGAATGTGGCACCATGTGACTTCTGGCTCTTCCCTAAAGTCAAAATGACCAGGAAAGGGACATTTTGAATGGATTGAAGGACACTGAGGCATTTAGGACAACACAACCAAAGACGCATGAAAGTGGGTTTTCAGAAATGTTTCCTAAGTGGGCAGCAATGATGTGATGAGTGTATTTGGAGCCCAGGGAAATGTTTTGAGGGGGATTAATGGGCAATGTGTCTTTTACTGCAATAAACTGCTTTCTTAATTTAATCATTCACATTTTCAGTGACTCATAGCATCCACCTTGTGTAATTTAGGTCAGAACAACAGATGGCTTCCATTTCACGTGGTAGTTCCAAAACAATGGCGGATGCAGCCTAGACGGGTCTCACTACTGGAAAGTGAAGAACATGGAAAAAGACAAGAGTTCTATTATTCATTAAGAATGCTGGCCACAGGCAACTGAGTAAGTGCTGGTTCTTGCTGGTTTATTTTCCATCTTTAAATGGCTAATTGGGATTTTTTTCTTGCGATTTGCTTTGTAGATTTGCCCTTGGGATTCAAAGTTATTTTTTCCAAAACCAAAATGCTAATTTTTACACCTTTTCACCTTTGGGGGATAAAACTATATTTATAGAATTTGGAGTTTCAAGGAGGGGAATAATACTAAAACTTGCTGATGGCTTACTTGTCCGACACAATGAGGTTTGTTTTAGGGATGAAAAATGTGCAAAGTGGAGGAAATGAATTGCATGGACTTTGAAGCAAAGCCTGTTGGCAGAAATCAAATGTTCCAGCTGCTGGAAAAAGAGGGGGTAGGGGTCAGGGAGCTTGCAGGCCCTGGTATTTTAGTGTCATATTGTCACAATTAAGTGTCAGAAAAATTAAAAAGGCAACACCGAATAATGAGAGGGACTAATAAGAAGCCCATTAATATATTTTATAAAATTTAATAACTTTGACATTTTTCCACTGTTCTTAAGATCCCAGGTTGTACCTGGTAGAGAAAATGTCCCTCAAATCACCCAGTATCTTGTTCTGCCGGGCCACTGAATTTCCTACGGGTAGAGAAATAAATCCACTTGAGACCATAACACAGTATAAAAACATGCAGTTAGGGTAGTGAGTGGGATCCAGTTTTTACTTCAACAGCTTTCTAACCCCAAACATCAGGTCCATCCTAAGAACTCTAACTCTATTTTCTTTTCCCAAAAGTGAGAATACATAGCTCCAATATATTTTAAAGGTGGCCTGCTGAGTGTTCCCACAAAAAATGTTTCTATCTGAAAGAGGAAACAGCCTTGCTGACCATTTTACCCATGGTTTCCTCACTTATGCATACAAATAAGGGCATATCAACTTTAGTAATGTACAGCAGGTCCCTAAAAGTAGCTCACATGTATTCAGGAAAAAAATGCAGCTGCTTTTCCTGTCCCCAGCTAATGGCATTACCTCGCCCAGGAAGTGCTGATGTTCCCACATCCAGCAAGTTCCACAGCCATCACTAAGGAAGCCATCAGTCTCCTACCCAATGCTACCATCTCTGGCTACTGGCTCCACTGCTTGCTTTTGGCCAGTGCTATCTTCTACTTGTCACCTCTGTTATTTGTCTTGTTTCCAGCTGGACTCAGCATTGTGACATGAATTGCAGTGATAGTCTTAAAGTAACATAACTACATATTGCTTTTTGGTTAAATGGGAGCATTTTTTTTACCCAGCTCTTTTTTATGCTACAATATGTTGGAAGGGCTCTACGTCACTTTCACATAGATCCTAACGGCTTATCCAGTGTTCTGGTTTACATGTAATATGTCCCCCAACATGCACATATGTGTGCAAAGTGATTGGATTATGGGAATGGTATAGCAGAGTTGCTGCTAGAAGATGGGCCTTGGTTGGAGGTAGGTCAAGGGGAACATGACCTGGAAGGGTGTGTTCTTGCACCTGGTTCCTCTCTTCTTTTCCTCTTGGCTATGATACACTGCAAAGCTTTTCTGCTTCCAGGCTCTTCTTCTGTAATGTTTCTGCTTTGGCACTATGACCTTAAAACATGAGCCAAAATGACTCTCTCCTTTAAGTTGTGAATGTTGAGTATTTTGTAACCATGACAAGAAAGTGATTAAGAGATCCACCAATTAATTAAATATATTTGATCTTTTGGCTTTAAACTTGCTACTGTCTCTGACCAGGTCCATATGACTGGGTTAAGGATGAATTTGATCAACAGGGACAGAGTCACTTCACTCCCCCAACAACCTTTGCCTTGACATTGGGTGTAGCAAAAATGGCTTAGTTCTGTCAAATTTATCAATTCTTATTTTCCTTAACAGAGCCTTCCTATTCCTGACCCAATGAGTTGGCCATGCATCTTGCATTCAGCTGGAGACTACATGTCATGAGCACTCTTTTAATGAAATGTAACAGTACCACTAAGTTTAGGCCAAAGGTTTCAAGCAGGACTGAATTTATTTTTGTGGTTATAAGGAGGTCCTAGAGAAAATTATCCTCAGAGAAGGCGACTGCTGTGGCCTAGTATTTTAGTTAATATATAGACTGTGTGGCTGCTACCAAGAGGCCAAACAGATGTCACCTCACACAGCAGACAATTGCACTGGCCGGCTATGGTTCCCCCCAGAGAGTGCAGCAGGGCTTCTCATAAATTTGCCCTTTTGTGGGCTGAAGTGCAAACATGGTCATGACCTTTTGACTGCACATACTAGGGGACCACAGCAGAAAGTAGCAGAGCTACTTGAGAGAAGAGACAAGTTCTCTGGTTAACTCATGAAGCATGGCTACCTCGCTGTGCTAACTGCTTCTTTCTAGTTCATACTGCTGCACTTTTAGGTTTTCTTCATTATAGTAGCACAGTTTGGTCTTATGCCTGACTTTTTATTCCTTGGGGGTGAACTTTCTTCTAGGAACCTTCTAGGGATAAATAGAAAGAGCTTCTAATGGACCACTTAACTAACTCATCAAATATACCCTTGGCCAAGCTGTAAAAACAGCAGAGGTTCATCATGGGCTTTCTGCTCTGTTTTAGAGCTATATCTCCTCTAGTTACTATCCCAAATTTCATTGAGGTTATACATTGAGCTCAGTAAGTTTCCCATTCACACTTGCAAATCTATTTTTTTTTACAAGGCTCTGAAATTTATATCTTTAGGAGTTCTTTCTGACCTGATGCTTAAGGCAGTATCTTAAGAGAAAACTCTAATGGTATGGAAATTCCATGTTGTTTCTAGATCACGTGGTATGATCAACCTTTCTTGAAAGGATTCCAAAGTATGAAATGTACAAAAATCCCTCAGTGAGATAATAGATTACTTTTCCATCCTACCAATGCTATCTGTGGTACTCTGCTACCTCCAAAATCAGAAACAAAACAAAATCAAATAAAAGGAAACACCCAATACAAGCAACAACTAATATGTCAGTAGACCTTAATAGTTGGTAAAAAGCTTTTGTCTTTGTTACCTGCATTTTCACAAGGTTTATAGCAGGGCATCACTCTTTGAGTTATGTACTGTAATCATCACCAATTTAACAGTTCCACCCGGGAGAGGGGCCAAGTGACTTCCTCAAGTTGTAAAGCATATATGATGTTGAAGAGACATCATACCCAATTCTGATCCCAAATTCCTGATTCCTGTTAATAGATCATATGTTGAACATTTTTTCATATATTTGTCATTTGTATTTCTTCATCTGAGAGTTGCATATTCATCTCAGATGCCCATTTTTGGATTAGGTCTTTAAATTTGGAGGGCCTGATTTTTTAATTATTTTACATTTTAGATAAAAGTCTTTTGCCTGAGGGATGGTTGGCAAAAATCTTTTCCCAATCTGTGGCTCTTATTCACTCTGTTGGTGATTTCTTTCAATGTACAAAACATTTTAAATAAGATGAGGTTCCAGTTGTGAATTCTTTGAAGTACTTGCCATGCAGTTTGGTTTTTCTTCATGAACTCTCAGCCTAACCCTACATCCTTGAGATTTCTACCTACTCTGTCTTACAGTAGATTTAGTGTTTCTGCTTTACTATTAGATCTTTGATCCATTTTGACTTTAGTGCATGGTGATAGGCATGGGTCTAATTTAAGTCTTTGGTATGTAGAAAGCCAGTTTATCTAACACCAATTATTAAAGAGAATGTCTTTCTTCCAGTGAACGTGTCTGATCCCTTTGTCAAAGAAAAGGTGGTTGAGTGTGTTTGTATTGTGTCTGTATCTTCTGTTCTGTTCCACTGACCCTCAGGTCTGTTTTTTGCCAGTACTGTGCTGATTTTATCACAGTAGCTTTGTACTATAATTTCAAGTCAGGGATTGTGATGCCTCCTGCCTTGTCTTTGCTGCCCAGGACTGCCTTTGCTAGTATAGGTCTTTTGTGGTTCCATATAAATTTTAGGAATGTTTTATCTAGATCTGTGAGGTATGCTAATGGTATTTTGATCAAGAGTGCATTAGATTTGTTTATTTGTTTGTTTGTTTTTGGTGCTGGGAATTGAACTCAGGACCTCATGCTTGCCAGGCAGGTGCTGTGCAGTTGAGCTATATCCTCAGGCAAGAGTGCATTAAATGTGTGTCATGGTTTTTGGAATATGGCCATTTTCACAACGTTGGTTCTTCCTATTCATGAGTAAGGGATATCCCCATTTTCTGAATTCCTCTCAGTTTAATTTTTCTGAGTACTATAATTTCAATATATAAATCTTTTACTTCCTTTGTTAGATTGATTCCTAAGTATTTCATTTTTTTGATGTTACTGTAAAGGGTGTGGTTTTACTATTTATGTCTCAATGAGTTTGTTGTTTGTGTACAAGAATGCTATTGAATTTGAGTTCACCATTACCATTAATTTGAGAAAAGCAAATTGAAACAACACTGGGTTATCATCATACTGTGGAAAGAATGGCTAACATCAAGAAATTAACGTGACAAATGCTAGCTGGGCTATGTGAAAAAAGGAACCCTTCTCCATTGTTGTTGGGAGTGTAGCCTGGTACAACCACTGTGGAAATCGGTGTGTAGTTTTCTCTAAAAACTAGGAATAGAGGTTCCATTTTATCCTGTTAATCCCCTTCTGGGTATTTTCCCAGAAGAACTAAAAACATCATACCATAGAGATATATGTGCACACATGTTTATAGCAGCACAATTTGTAATAGCTAAATCTTGGTAACAACCCACATGCCCAGCAACTGAGGAGTAGATAAAAAAGATGTGATATTTTTATATAATGGAATACTATTCAGTCATAAAGAAGGATAAACTGGACACTTTTATGGGTAAATGGATGAAACTAGAAACCATAGTCACAAGTGAAATAAATCAGACTTGCATGTGTATACACCATTTTATCTTGCTAGTGTAAAAAACTGAAACAGTAAATAAGATCCAGAAGTTATAGTAGATACAATAAAAAAGAGAAAGAAACTACTCAAAGGGAAATTATATTGTTTGATCAATCTTGCATGCCTGTATCTGGTAGCCTGAGCAATTACTTTGAGGATAACAATATACAGTATAACAACCATTGTTAAGTTCCTGTCATCTTAGTTTGAATTCCTGTGTTGAAATTGTTTGTTGTGTCATTGTCATCATTTTGCTTTTGTTGTCTTTTAATTATTTCTTCTTGATTTTTTCTGTTTTTATCTTTAAAATAAAAAGTACTATAGACTCAAAAAAAGATCTTAGCAAAGGAAGAATAATGAATAAATGACACTATTGTCAAAAAATATATCATATGCTTCATTCATGTTTGTCACTTCTCATCTTCCATATTCTTAAAAATGAGAAAGGGATCACAGATGTATGCCTTTAAATTATGTTACAGTGAAATAGATGAGCAAATGTCGTGGGTTCACCCAAGGAATGCATGCAGTAGTCAGACAATGGGTCCAGAGCATAGATAGTCACGCTGCAATATGAAGTTGAGTGAAGCAAATGAATCAGTGAGTTTTATATCATGATAGCAGTTACATAAATTAAGCAAGAACATACAAGCAACACATATCAGTAATATGTCTGTGCCATATTCATATTGTGGATATGTATGTTAAATATAATGAGTGAGTGCTCAGAAAAGGGAGCAGGAAGATACTGGGAACAAGAAGAGACTAGGGACAATGATAAGGGGTCTGCAATAAGCTTCTGAGTATGGTTTAGTCTCCTCATTGCAATTCAAATCATGAAAAGAGTAAATGTACAAAATATTTCAAGATCAAGGACGGAAGCATCTAAGTATAATAGCTGAAGCAACAAAAAGAGGAGACAGAATGCCAGTGACCCAAGGCATTTTCTGGGACAAATATCTTAGTGTTTCTGAGATAAAAACATATAATTTCTTAATCTGAAAGGAGAAAAATTGAGACCAGATCAACCCTGGAATTTCATTTAGTGCAAATATTTTGTATCCAGTGTTCTTTATTCAACCAGTATTTATTGAGTATTTATTGAGTGCTTACCACAGGTCTGGCAGTGGTTTAGCTACATGAGACACTTCAAAAGGCAAAACAGGACAAGAAATCCTGCCATTACTGAGTTTATATTGTAGTGAGAGGAGAGAGAAAGCAAGCACTAAGCATAATAATAATAAGTTATGGTTCATGGAAAAGGTGGCAAACACTGAAAGGAAGATATCCAGGCAAGGAAAAGCTCTAGGCATGCAGGGGAATTCTAGTCTGCAGCTAGAAACAAGATGGTGCCAGGAGAGGTCTTAATTCTAAAAGGTGAATTTTAAGGAAATATTTGAAGACGTGAGATGCTAGCTCTGTGGCTATCTGGGAGAAGATAGTTCCAGGAAGAAGTGTCAGCCCATGCAGAGCACCCAGGCAGGAACATACCTGGCATATTAGGGGACCATTCAGGAAGTTGGAGAATTTGAGAATTCTTCTGAGGGAGGGTTTTGAGCAGGGCGTGAAATGGTATGACTTTTATTTAAAAGGATCCCTCTGACTGTTGTGTGAAATAGAGGCTTAGGGGCTGGCAAGTTAGTAATAAGGACATCAGTTGAAGACAACTAAAGTATCTAGATAAAAAATTTAGCAATAGCAGTCTGAATGGATCATTACACATTGCATTCATGTATTGAATGACTATACTTACCCCATAAATATGCTCAAAATTTGTGTCAATTAAAAATTTGCAAAAAAAAATGGAGTAGTAGCAGTGAAGATGGTAAGAAGATTGGATTTTGGATATAATTTTTATTTCTATTTTGAAACAAGGTCTTGTTAAGCCTCTAAGTTACCCAGGATAAGTTCGTGCTTGAAATCTTCCTGCCTCAGCAACCCCAAGGGTAGTAATCCCAGGTATAAGCTAACACAGCCAGAGATGGAACTGTTATAACCAGGGATGAGAAAGAATTGTGTAGATGCATAGGTTTGACTGAGGGGAGGGGCTGAGGTGGAACATTAAATGTAAGCTAAGAAACTGACTATATATTCTAGCGGAAATGCCAAATAGACAACCAATATATAAACCTACCATTCAAGGAAGAGGTATAGTTTGAAGATAAAATATTTCTAAGCCTTACACTTAGAATCCTATAGACGCAGTGTACTGAAGAGTTGGCATATTTCATATTCTTGAAGATTTTGTGTCTGGAGATTGTATGATCACCATTAATATCATTCTACCACCATGACTACACGCCTCTTCTGCATTGAAGATACTTTGTAAGAATTTTGGGGTATTTGAAGTATACCAGCATTTTTAGCTTACCTTGACCTACACCAACACCTGATACACACCAGACATCTATTTATAGTGCTTTCAGCCTCACTATATTGAGTAAATTTGGTCAGAATGGATTATAATATACAGCCTAATGGGCCACTATATCTTGGTATTCCAAGGGGGAAAATGTCATAGTAGACATTGGCATTTTCCATGTGCTGGGACCCAAGGTCCTTTCCATATGAGCAAGTGATCTATCACAGAAACCCAATGGCCCTGTAGGTATTAATTTACAGTCAGTTGTTCAGAGGTATAAGAATGCTATTCATATTTCGTGACAGCCAGTTTTATTCTTAGTTTCCAGGACACCTTCTGCCTGAACAGTGATCTAAGCCTACTTAAAACAGACCGTCAATTTGGCTTTAAAGCTGGTAGGCTCTAGATATTCTTTTGTTCCTCTTTCTGAGGTGACATTAGAAGTTCAGGAGCACAAAGTCACTTTGAGGTAGGAGAGAGGTGTCTAGTGCGAGCCCATAAGTGCCTGCAGTGGTTCAGTGTGTGTTCTTATCCGTCTGCAGAGGCGCACATGCTTGCTTGTCATTTACCTTGCTCCAGAGTCTCTGGTGATTTCTCTATCCACATCCCATCCTCTGTCCACTGTGTTTTTCACTAGGGGACTCCTTCTTTAAAACTTTGAGTGTGCAGATGTTATGTCTTCTCCACCTCTGATTCTCCCTTTATTTTCACCACTTTCCTTATCCTGAGCATGGAAGGATAGAGGAAAGCGTGGCTGCTCTTTCAGCCACTTCAGGGTCTAGGATGCAGGAGTGTCATTTTCTCAGTCTCTTCTTTCTCCATCCTGCTTTGTGGCTCATTTTCTCTACTACTGCTTCTTCACATCTTGAAAGTGTAGGGAAACCCTGAGGGCAATTCTTTCCTCCTCTGTCCCTGTTTTGTGGAAATATGACTATGGTTTCTATCTCTTCACAGTCTTTAAAGATCATAAATGGCCTCCCCTAGCAATGCCCTTGCCTAGGATTTAGTCCAAGGTGAGTAGATGATAGGGCTCATACAAGTAGCTAACTCTCTTATTTCTTTTCTCACTGACTTTCAAACTTGTCAGCTGAGAAATGGAATTTTTGTATTTCCTTTCATGTGTAGATGGATTAGATAATTATTTGCTAAGCCTATAATTTATGCAAAGACTGTGGTTTTATGGAAACTTAAAACCAGAAAGTCAGATGGTGTGCCCCTGCTCCTTTTTGCTATGGCTATTCTTTCTTGGCAGAAACCATGGTATAGTTCAAAGGGATGAAGGGAGGGAGGGCAACAGAAAGAACAGTACATCAGTGGAGAAGAATTCATGTGTCTTCCCAACATCTTTCACTCACAGCCTCTCTGGAGATCTGTGCCTGGCCTCAAGCTCAATTTCTTTCATCCCCAGCTCAAAGTTAACCCTGCCTCAGACCTGGGCTTCTGAAGAGTGAGAAGCAAGGAATACAATATATCTGACAGCATACCCACTGTAGCTCACCACCAGCTTCCAGGGAAGGCAGGTAGGGGACCTCCTCCAAATTTTTTAGCTTTTCTATCTGTAAGACACACGTGTGTGTCTGAAATATGTATACACACATTGGGATGGTGAGGGATAATCAGGGTGTGGAGGAGGAGGTGGTGAGCAGAGATAGCTAAAACAGCACCCGACTCAAAATCAAAGGACCTAAGGTCTAGATCAAATCCTGCCAAAAATTTACTGTGTGATCCCTATCTCCCACACACTGAATCTCTCTGTTATTTCATCTGATCTTCAGGACAGCGCAAGGATGGCCAGTTCTATTTCTATTTTAAAGTCTGGAAAGACAAAACTTGGGAGGTGAAGGGACCTCAAGTTTTTGCAGCTCGTGATAAGTGACAGAGTCAGAGTTTGCAAGCCTTTCTTTTGCTATAGCAGTGTCTCATGGTTTTTCTCCTTCCGTTGTAAACATGTCACAGGTCTATGTAGATATGAATGCATGATATGCATATCTACTCAAATGCACATGGTCACAGTTCATACTATAGTCTCAGAAATGAACGAGACACTCAGCACAGTGGACACTCAGTGTTTCCCAAGATACTCAATGAGTCTTAGATGGAACACCTTACTCTCTGTAATGCTCACAACCCCATTTCGAGGCTGTGCTCCCAAAGAAAGCTAAATGCCTGCCAATCTTTGTGTACCTCACACTCATCTGGAGTAAAATAAGAATTGTCCTTCTCTTCCTCCTCCCACGGTTGAGTGTCTCTTTCTTGAGCTCACCTAGAGCAAGATAGGATTGCTTCTAGGAAATACTAAGCTAGCTGGGGCTGAGACACAGTCTCATGTTGTGGTGGAAACTGTGGGGCTGTATGGAGCATCTTGAATCCTGCAATTTGGTGGTTGAATCTTCTTTCCCCTACAGATGGTTCAGACAAATAGGAGATGACATTTTGGAAGATAGCGATTCAGAAAACACTTGGGAAAGTACTCTTTAGAAACTGTTCCTGAGAGGCTTTATCTAAGAAAACTGCTGAGGATGAGCTACTAGCAAATTAAATGGCAGACCTCAGTGTGTCTACTCTCCCTATAAACCACCTTTATTACTTTCCAAAAGTGACATTTTCCTTGACAGGGAGGCAGTAACATTGAAGAGAAATAATTGTCCGTAACATTGTTAGTCACTGGCATGCAAAGTCATTCTCAGGCATTAAACTCAAATGATGTCTATGGTGATGATTATGATCATAAAAAGATGGACTGGGTTTTGTTATTGTGAGGGGACTGGTGGGAGAGGAGGGGAAAAGGCATTTCCTATGATCCTCCTATTACAAGAACTGAGATAAGAATCTGAGTGTGAAGGCCACATGTGGAGACACACTCCAGGGATCCCCTGTTCACCCTGCTGAAATAGGAATGAGGAACTGCTCTTCCTCCCTTGGAGTGGGGAATGCTACTTAGCTTACCTTTACCATGGAGAATTAGAACAGGAAAGACATGAATGCTGCTCAGTAGACTTTTCTATTATCCTACTATCTCTGAAGACAAGCACAAAAGAACCACGTAAAGACTACCACTTACCATTTGTGTAGCAGTTGGATTTTAGAGAGTCTTTTCACATGTGCGGACTCACATCTCTCAGTAGTCATGGCAGTTAGAAATTACTGTTCACATTTTATAGAGAAGGACACTGAAGCTCAGAGGAATCTGTTGAATCCAATATTTTATAAAACTGTGGACTTATAAAATCCTAGATTTGAAGGGCACTTCAGAAAGGATCTAACAGCCTCTCATCGAATCAGTAGCTGTTTGTGCTTAGTGCACTGTGTCAGACATTGCTAATGAAAATTGGGACTTGGCGATTGTTTCTGTCTTTGAGGAGTGTACCTTCTAGTAGGAGAGACAGTATGGTAACCAGGTGACTCTTGTACCGTGCAACATGGGTGATGCCCCAAATAGACATGCATGGTAGAGTCTGGGCAGGAGCCACTGCTTCTCCAGAAAACAGTTTTATAATCTTCATTCTGCAAAGGTAGAAACTAGGAGTCAGGGAGCTGAATTTTCCTGTTGTGGCAGAGCCGGAATCTCCAGTTGTGACTGGTTCAGGTAACCGTGTGAATTAGGATTACTAAAGCATTGTGGAAAGTGATCTTTGATGGAAAAGGGGTTTATCCTGCCCTAAAAAGTGTGAGTTGGGCCCCATGGGTTGCCCCTGGGCTCTGAGTTGGAGAGGAAAATGGCCCTTTCCTTCAATGTCTGCTTCTTTCCACAGGAAGCTCAGGGTGGAAGTGTGATCCCAGTCACTCAGGCGTAGAAGTGTTGCCTCTGCCTGTTCCCACTATCTTCCTGTCCCCACACCTTTGTGGTCCTCATCAGTGGCAGCTCTGCAAGCCACTTTAGCCAGATCAAGGCTTTTTATCCTGGAGAGTGGACAGCAAGCAGAGTGGGCACTGTTTATGGTCCAAGACAGGTTGAGAAAGGCAGGATGAACAGAGACTATCATACCATCCACACCTAGCAAAATGGTCTTCTGAAATGCTCCAAAGCCATGCCAATTAAATGTAGGAAATGCAATTGTCAGTGTATTGGTTTTTTAAAAAAATGAAAATGGCTGAACTGTAAATCAGTTTATTTAAATGCATTTTTGATAGCAGAATATAGGCATATCATTAGCTTGTAAATGTGTATAATAAGCCTGTCTTCACTAATATGCCAAAAAGAGTCTAATTAACTTTTTTCCTCCAGTTAGACAGTAGTGTGAAGATCCCTGATCACATTTCCACACTATCTTTTTAGCATCAGCAAAGCAGCACTAAAACAGCCCCTGTGACATCTATAAAAATGCTAGTTTATAATTAGGATGATCTTGGCTTGAACAATAATGTTGCAATTTGTAGTGATGGCTTCTGTTTCTCTTTAATTTTAATGTATTAGCCTACAATGCTCTGGAGATTTCTAGGCAGACTAGCCTGTTTCTGTTTCCAAAATTGCTAGCATTATGTGCTTTAGGTTAACAAAGCAGCAGCAGCTGCAATTTGGTGAGTTTTTTTTTTTCCAGAAAAAGAATACTGACAAGAAAAGCTGAGCAGTGTCACCTTTTTGTCTCTTAACCCATCATCTGAATATGAAGATCATGTTTTCGAGACTATGCTGATAAGAACCAGACACAGAAACCACAAAACCAAAGGATAGCAGCGTTTTCTAGTGTTTTTCCAGTGCAGCAATTGTGAGCTGCTTTCCATGAGAATCCCAGGGGCCTCTACAAGTCAGCCACAGATTCCCCATTTTCCTCTTTCTGCCCTGTAATTTTTCATGTACGCCATGTGGCTGTTGGAACAGAGAGCCAGCACCACAGAAGCACACCTTGGAGCCTGCCGTGTCTTTTCCCATGCCACGCACAAATTCCCTCACTGCCTAAAGCTACAGTGCTTAACAACACGAGAGAGCTGTCCATGAGTGGGCTTCCGGAAACCGGAGAATTCCCTGAGATACAATGGAAGTCTGGATGAACACTGGAATTGTTGGCAAGAGATTTTACTCACACCTGACAGTGGGTTTCACCACTGAAGACTATCACTCTAGAGATCTTGCGTGGCATTTGGGAATCCGCCTCTGTTGAGTGAATAGTTGGCCAAAATTTTCTCTTTCTGAAGAGGCTGTCTCTTCAGTCTGTTGATTATTTGCTTTGCTGTGCAGCAGAAGTTGTTAGTTTGATGAAATCCCACTGGTCAATTTTTGATTTCTATATAGAAAGGGCCTATATAGAAAGTCAATGCCTGTACTATTGCTATAAAATGTTTCCTTTTAGCAGTTCTGGAGTTTCAGGTGTTTAATCCATTTTGAATTGATTCTTACAGAGGATAAAGTCAGAGAGATGGGAGTCAGTGTTAGTCTTCTACATTTAGATACCTATTCCCAACACTATGAAATACCTTTTGAACTATCTTAGTTTACCTGAATTTCATTTGTCCCTGAAAGCCAGATGGAGATTGACCACCTCAAGTGGTCAAGTGGAGTTGAGTTTTCTGCACTTTACCCTCTTTGTGAGATTTCCCTGTTTCAGGGATAGACCTGCCTTGAGCTCTCACAGCAGTTCTCCAAAACCCAACTGAACCTTGGAATATTACCCACAGCAAAACGGGATTTCAGAATTGGAGAGTGTGATCAACAGATCTTGTAAGTGGTTTAGGACTCTATATTTTCAGTGTCTTTCCAAATAATTCTGATAATAATCAGCCTGTTCTAAAATCCATTGTTCAGTCATCATTTATGTGATCCTTTTGGTATCTATAGATATTTCTTTGTGAGAAGAAATAAATGTATCTCATAAAGTATAAGGGTTGCAAAAATGTACTTGCATATAGTGTTGGGTGGGCACCATAGAAACATCTGGGTAAGAAAATAGGTACATACTATTTGAGAGAGAGGTAGTGTGAAGAGCATCCAGAAACTTCTATACAATTGAGAAATGACTTCAAGTATTAAGAAGGCACAAGAGAATGATCTAATCACTATCTACAAAATGGGTACAGTTGACATGTGAGTTAATTAAACAAAATAAATATTCAAAGAATGTAGCAAAATATAGAATAGGAAGATCAGGAAGTACAACTTGAAATATTATTATAATCCATATATAATTTTATACCTATAGTACTTGTCTGTGGTAAAGTATATAAATAATAGCAAAATAACATATGAGTGTAATGAATATCAACATTCTTTTGCTGTTCATATATGTTTTTCTTGATTTCCATTAGTTCTCAGTCTAGTTTTCCTTAAGATAGATCAATTGTTTAATAAAAACCAAGATTTTATCTTATTCCAGAAAGAACAGCTATCATAAAGAATTTAAACTTGCTGGTAAGGTTGCAGGGGAAAAAAGAACATTTTTACATTGTTGGGAATATAAACTAATAAAGCTACTATGGAAATCAGTGTGGGAATTTCTCAAAAAAACAAAGTTAGAAATACCATTTGGCTCAGTTCTACCTCTACTTGTATCTTCCCAAAGATGCAATACAGTGATCCACATGCAATATAATACAGTGATTCATGTACATGTTTATCATAGTACAATTCATTTGGAAGCAGGCTACTTGCATGGACAGATAAATCTATGAAGAAAACATGATATGGAGTACTACTCAGCCATAAATAAACATAACATTTGTAGGAAAAGCAATGCATCTTGAGACCACAATGTTAAGTAAATTCAGACATAGAAGGTTAAATATCACATGATTTCTCTTATATGAGAAACTCAAAATATGAATAATTTAAAGAACAAAATAAAAGAGATGTGGTAATAAACAGGGAGGTAGATTTGGGGAATATAGGAAGAGTATTTTGGAATGGAGGGAAAGGGGAAGGCCAGGAGGGAAAGTGGAAGTAAAAGTGTTTAAGAGGAGATACACTAATTCCAATATTCAATTTCCCAATAAGAATAGAATTATTATGTACCATGAAAATATATCAATATAAAACAGTTTTTAAAGTCTTTGTCTAGTAAATCTAATATCTGTACTTCATGTGTGTTTTCTACTCATTTATTTTCTCCTTGTGAATGGGTCATGTTTTCTTGTTTCTTTCTATGCCTTGTGCTTTGGGTTGAAAATTGGACATTTGAAAAATCAACCAGTTTTCCAGTCATTGCAGACTGGCTCTGTGTTGGGGTGAAAATTTGAGTTTTTTGCCAGATCTAAGCTGGGCCCATGTGTGACTTTTCTGCTCTTCTCCCTTACACAGAGTTTTCATTTACATGTCTTAATTTCCCAAAGCACCTCATTCAAGCTTCTCCTTAGGGCCTTATACAGTGTCCTGCGTGGCTTCTGTGGGTTCCTATTCCCGTATTGTTAACAGGAGCAGCTCCAGAGCTTTCTCACCTGGGTTCTATGTTGGGTTAGAGATGGAGCTCCGAAGACAGATTAGAACTTATAATATGCTCTCTCTGATTCAAGAAAAGAAACTGGGATCCGAGTCACCCCCTTTTTTAGATCAAAACTGTGCCACATTGGGGAGAGGTAGGGAGGCAAGAGCAAGTGAAAACTCCACGAAACTTCCTATCACTTTTGAATGGAATTTTTCCTGCTCAGGTGACACATATGACCCTGGAGAGTGTCCAGCTGGTGAGGTTTAAGCAGTGTTTGTTTTATTTCTGTAAATTTTTGACTGATTTTCAGAGCTCTTAATAGGTTATGTTAGCCAGTTTCTTGTAGTCACTGCTTTTATGTTTTCCTGAGGGGTAAGGGATTGGAGTATCACAGTCCACTATTTTTGTTTCAGACTTCTTTGGTTATCCTTTTTAATTATCTATCCTCAGAGTTTTTAGGATATTATTAGTATTTACTCGTGAAATTCCAAATCACAGATGTATTATTTTAAAGAATAACAAAATTACTGAATTGTTAAAATGGGAATGGACTTCAGAAGTCATTTTCCAAATGCCTTTGGTTATTCTTTCTTTCTTTCTTTCTTTCTTTCTTTCTTTTTTTTTTTTTTTTTGAGGAAATGTAATTTCCTTCCAGTAAGGGGAAGAGACTTTTCTGGAGTCACATAATCATGAGTGACAGATCTGGATGTGGAACTTATGTTTTTCTTTTCTAAATTTTATTTTAAAGAAAAAAACCAAAACTTCAAAACAAGATAATTCTAGAGTAATAGTAGTTAATACATTTCATATTATTATCTTCAAAGTAGTTACTCAGAATACAAGATATAGGCATGAGATAGTATTCAAACAGTATTAGCATAAATTTTTCTTTTCAATGAACTAAGAGAAACTACCTGTATAACTATATATATATTTTTCCTTCCTTCCCTGCTTCCTTCCTTCCTTGCTTCCTTCCTTCTTTCCTTCCTTGTTTCTCCCATCACAGTTTCTCTTTCCCTTTAAACAGTTTCTTCCTATTTCACAATATCTATTGTATGTTTTGGATCTTATTTACTCTTTTAGCTTCTTGCACCTGGGAGACGATATGAAGTTTACAGAACCATTTTTTTCTCTTTTCTTTTCTTTTTTCTTTTCTTTTCTTTTCTTTTGTTTTCTTTTCTTCTTTCCTTTCCTTTCCTTTCCTTCCTTTTCCTTTCCTTCCTTTTCCTCTTTCTTTCTTTCTCTTTCTTTCTTTCTTTCTTTCTTTCTTTCTTCCCTTCTTCCCTTCTTCCCTTCCTTTCCCTCTCTCCCATACCCCCTCTTCCTTCTCTGAGTATTGAACTCAGAACCTTCACGCTGAGCTACATCCCCAACATTTTAACACTATTTCACTTTTGACAGGATCTTG
>PVJX010029292.1:0-23047 GCA_004027295.1 Dolichotis patagonum
GTGCAGGTCCCAATGCACCAGGGTCTCTCTCCTTCAGGCCGCTGAAAGTCTGCCACACTCTCAGCTGCCCCCAGAGAGGGGTGGAGCTCCTTGTTCTCCCGGCAGCCCGAGTCAACCACACTGTGCAGGTCACAATGTGCCAAGGTCTCTCTCCTTCTGGCTGCCAAAAGTCGGCCATACTCTCAGCCGTCCCCCAGTGAGGGGAGGAGCTCCTTGTTCTCCTGGCACCCCAAGTCAACCGCACAGTGCAGGTACCAAGGCGCCAGGGTCTCTCCACTGCAGGCCCCCTAAAGTCCACCACACTCACCTGCTATTTCTTTCTGATGAATTCACCATTCCATTTCCAAAGTTCTGAAATGGCCAACAGACCACAGAAAGAATTCTCTTTAGGCTCCTGTTTGAAAGCACCAGCTACAGCGATCTGCTGGCCTTGCTTCAGGGCCACTAAATCAGCTTCTTGGAGCATATTGTTAATTATTATACAGGCTTGTACAAGTATGTGGTGATAAGCATGCAAAAATCACTGTAACTACATTTGCAAATTTTTTATTTTTCAAGTTTAAGTTGTGCTTATGTTCCAAAATTCTAAAATTCTTTAAATGATATTATACAGTAAAATAATCAAAACTATATTAGAGTTTCAGATAAATAAATACATGTAGGGAAACATTATGGTCATATAGTTAGAAGGAAAGTGTGTAAGTTCAGAGTTCTGACTATATCTAACTGATTCACTATAATGCCCATGTGCTACTGAAAAAATAATAGGTCCCTACCATTAATTTAATGAAGCCTAAAACAGTTATCCAAGTTGCCACTTAGCTGAACTCATATTCAGTAATGACTCAACAAAAATGCTATATAATCTTTCTGATAAGTCCCAATTTTATCAGCATGTGTGCATATTAATACAAACAAAAAACATTATCTATAATATAATATAATATAAAATATATAAATTTATAAACACATGGACTCTCATTGACCAAATGAAAGTATAGAAAATAAAAGGAGCAATAGTACTTTGGTTAAACCTGAACACTGGTAGTTTGTACCATAATAGAGCCATCATATAAAATTTAATCTGCTACTATTGTAATCTTTTTAGAAACAATGACATTCTATCTATCTTGAAAACTGAAAATTCACAATGCAGAAACCCAAAATGAAGCATTTTCATGTAAAATGTATTTTCACTTAAAGTTAATAACTAAAGTAAGTCAATGTGTTCAAATTGAAATACTATTAATGATTAAGAGATATTTCTAATATACAGCAATAGTTCTAAGTTACATATTGAATATTGCAAGTGCTAATCTTTTATTTTTCTTAGTAATGGCTTTTATTTTAAATCATAAACTTTCTTTATTAGCATACCCTCAAAATCTATTTGCACATTAAAGTACTTTTGTTTGTGGCAAGAATTTATTCCTAGTATTTTTAAACAAAAGTATTTATGTACAGAAACAAGTCAAATGTAAAAGGGAGTCAATACAATTATTCTAAGAATGGTAGCAAGAATCTTTACCAGTTAAGAATTGAGTAAAGATATTTACTTGCTATTCTGAAGCATCCAAACCTAACTAATTTCACATCAACTGAATAAATTACATATTCCACTTACTTTGGGGCTCTTAAGGAATGACCCCAATTGAGAGGACCCCTCAGAAGGGAATCCCTTTTGACTTTAAAAGCAGTGGATGTTCAAGTCCCTCCTATAATGATGTTAGTTTTAACAGTAAACATCTGCTCTTGTGCTATAAACCATCTCTCAATTAGGTATAATAACTGATATAGTATAAATGTTAGGTAAATAGTCATCTTACTGCATCATTTAGGGAAAATAACAAGAAAAAGAAGCCTGTACATGTGCAGGACAGATGCAGTTTTACTGCACTGTCGGGTTAGTTTTCCATCTATATGACATTCCTAGGTATAGAGGGCCGACTATTGTTTGCAGTCACAAATTTTGGTTACAATTTAGGCTACTGCTATGCAATCAGTTGTATCAGTCATGTTATAGATTATAAGTGGAACAACAGAGACTAGGCAAAAATACTGAACTTACATGGCACAGTCTGGCTCAATGTTTAGAAAGAAAAAAAAAAAGAAAAGACTTGAGTCTTGACCAACGAGTTGCCAAGATTGTTTGCATATGCATTTTATGGTTCTACAGTGAATGAAAAAGAGGTGACATCAAGTAAATTCCTTTCAGTGATGTGGCACTTACCCCCCCCAAAAAAGAAAAGGTTTTTAGGAGTTGGAACAACCAAAACCATACTGATTTTCCAACATTTGGAAAGAAAAGAATGGTAGGAAGTCTTCAATAAATTTATAGCACTTAAACCTTATTAACTTCCATAAAATGTGAAACTGTAAACTAAGAATCATAAACTCATTGTGAATCAAGCCAATGTAAATCTTTAGTACCATCAAAAGGGAGCTCTAATTCAAAGAGATGTTTTGATAATGAAACGCAAAGTAATACAATGAACACTAGTGGAGAAATATTTAGTTGAGTGTGTATCACCATATGGATTTTTATAAGAGTACTTATGACTTTTCTACAAAAACTTTTTTTTTTTTTTGTACCGGGGATCAAACTCATAACCTTGCTGTGCTTGCCAGGCAGGCACATATGCCACTGAGCTATATCCCCAGTCCCTAAAAAACTTGTCATTTTTAGTGTTGTATTTCTTTTGTTATAAAGGAAATATTCTTGAAAAAAAATCCTGCAACCATTTTCATCCTTAATAAAACAAACCTCAAATATGAATCTTTTCAGGGAAAATTAATTTGTATAAGTGATATAATGAATTAATATTTTCAAATATTTTTAATTATTTCTAGCTACTATAATTCAATTATTTTATAGATTTTAGTTTATCAATGAATATAATAAAAACCTCACATCAATTTGTGTATTGGATAACTTAAAGAATAATGCTACTTTTCATACATGATACAGAAAACCAAAGGGTATCCCTTACTCCCACCAAAAGAGCTTAAATCATAAAATTTACCCGCTTAGTGTTTGCAACTATATAAACTGCAATAAAGTCTAAATTCAGGTGCTGATGATGTTTAATAGGTAGCAAAAAATTAATGTTAAGGCAAGAGTGGTTTGAGAAGGTGAGCAGGAAAAGACAGGGTGGGAAGGACGGTTGGGTTATGGCTCACATCGAGATGTTTCTCCAAAGCCTCCTGCAGTCATTGGTGGGGCTTTTTCTGAGGTGGATCCGGAGTGTGTAACATTGGGGGTTTAAGGGTTGAATACTACCTGACCTAAGTAGCTTGGATAAGATTAAAAAGGGCAGAAAGATACTGTTAAGGCCCCTTCTTTGTTGCTTTTGCTACCTTCTGTGTGCCATGAACTATTTCTCCTCTGCAATCTGTCTGCCATCCACTTTGCTTTGGAGCCAGTCAATTATGGACTGAAACCTCTACAAATTGTGAGCTGAAATACACCTTTCCTTTAATTTTCAGTGTCAGGTATTTTGTCTCAGTAATGGGAAAAGTAACTAATGCAGGATGGTAGCATGAGAGAGGATGGATGAAACAGAAGTGAGAAAGCACATTTTTTCTGTTTTTTTAGTGTTTCTAGTCTTAATAAATGCAAGTATTTTCCTTTTCACTAAAAATGACTTTCCAGGTGGCATTTATTACCAATACTCTAATATACTGGTACATTTTTTTCTGCTTCTTTTTTTTTTTTTGGTAAAGATAGTTATTTTTGTATCTAGGATATTTTGTAATTATTTTGTAACAACCATGACTTTTAAAGGAAGAAGGAAGAAGGAGTAACAAGAGGGAAGAAGGAAATCATTTAATCTAGCTAATCCCTCATTTTACTGATCTTAGTTTCAGAGAAGCTATGATTTATTAGTGGCAGCTCTCTTTAGGTTCTAATTTATATAAACATGCTGACAGAAGGCTTAGAAACATTATATTTCATATCATTAAAAGCAAGGGATAGGTACACATAAGAATTCTTGAAAAACATAAAAAAGAAATTACAAAAAAAAACCATTCTATTCAGAACAGCTAGTTACCAGTTCCAAAGTTAGTAAGAAACAGTGAATTGAAAACAAAGGGCTTTAAAAATGGATGACAGAAAAGGCACTAAACGATGAAAATATGAATACAGATAATCACAGCAAATATACAAAGTGTATGTAAAGTACTTACCAATTACATATAGCAACTTGAGGAAAACACATAAAATGAAAACTATAAACTTCTCATGTTTTTTTATCCCAAAATTATCTCTACCTTATTTTATGGTAAGAAAGGGTATGTTCCTTCATTCAAATGCTTAGTACCTTTGTATATAAAACATGCAGAAAATCGACCATTGCAACTTTGGCTGAAGTGATCATTTTTCTCCATAGGCTTAGTTGAGGTGAAAAAGGGAAGTTTGGTATACAGACTTGTGTGAAAACACCATATTTAACATTTTAAAATGTTATACATATATGTATGCCCCTAATATATTATTTGCTCATAGCTATAGTCAGAGTTAGCAGAAGTGCTTTGTATGTGAATCATCCATGTTATTGCTTCCCAAAGTGTTTCTCTGTAAAATGTAACATGGTTTTCATATGGCATGGGGGTTACATTTTTTTAACTCTTTAAGTATTGATTTCCATACATATTTTTAAAATTACACATGGTTTTCTGTGTTAGAAGGGAGTTGGTTTAAAAGATCTTAAGTGAATAATAGTACAAACAGATGTGAATACAGAAAAACCTTAATGACTAAGGTTTAGAATATGATTCCCTACCTAATACAAGTTCTCTGGGGATGAGCTGACAAAAAATACTACTACTAAATGATGTGAACATTCCAAATAAACTATATTTTATTCTCTATTTTACTGAGTGTGTTTTATAAAGTAAGCATAATACAAAAATAAGTTGTTTTGGTGCGATTTAATGTACTTTAATGAATATCACTGAAGAAATTCGATTAAAATCAATAATCTTGTAGGACTCACCTTACTTCCCATTTCTAATGAAAATATCCTAATTCACTTAATATATATATATATAAAATCATATATATATATGTATATATATATATCAGTAACATTCTGCATAATGCTACGTATATTAAATTCTGAAAGCTACCACAATACTACTCCTTAACACGCTTTTGCTCCAGTCTCATCTTTGTAGTTCTTTTCTTTCATTGAGGAAAAATATGTACTAGAAGCTACCAAAAAGTTAAATTTAGAAAATAAAATCACAAAATACTTACTGTTGCTGGGGAGGCTCGAGTCGTGTGTGTCACTGAGTGACCAGAATTCTCCATTGAATTGCCAATCAGATAGGTTCCTCCAGAGCTGCTGATGAGTTGTCCTCCAGTGACACCCATTTGAATCCCACCAGTGCCCACCATACTGTGGGAGGAGACCACAGTAGTCACCTGTGCGGAACTCCCTTGAGTATCAAAATAATTCCCTCCAGTGTTTTGGCTGTACATCTGTGTTTCTGTGTAAGGATAAGTTGTTGTTCGGCTTTAGAAGAAGAAGAAGAAAAAAGGAAAAATTCACTAACTTATTCATACTACCTGATAAATATTAGTCCATATAAATTTATTCAAAATATATCATTTATCATATACTTTGGAATATGGCAAATGTTGCATTTTTGTACTTCCCCAAAATAGTCAAATTTACTTTCCGAATTAAAGGCTTCTTTTAATTACTACCTCAACTCATTTCTGTACTTTAGAGCATCTGTCCTATACAGATGAGTACTTCTAGCACATAAATAAGCTCAGGTCACTTCCCCCAAAGAAACCTTGCAGAGCATCTGCTTTATTTCCTTCTACAAACTACAAATCCAATCATTAGAAAAGCTGAGATCTGTAATAATGGCGCGTGGCAAGCCAACTGCTTCACTCTCAGGTGACTCACAGTAAGCTTCTGTGCAAAGTTTTGCTCCAAAAGGATGTTGAGTTAAAAGTTTATTTATTCTTGGCCCCAAATCTCTCTCTAATATGCCCCCACTCCTTTCACACTCAAGGTTCTCCTTTACCATATGCCTATGTCCCTTATCCACATTCTTCCTTTCTGTTTCCCAGCAGTGAGGTCAACCTTCCGCCCCTAGCCTTTCACTGAAACTTCTTTAATAAGGTCACTTGTGACCAAATCTAAATATCAAGCTAAAAGGCTCTGTCAGCCCTTGTCTTTTTGTAACCTCTCTGCAGTATGACCCTGCCGACCATCCCATGTTGCCCTTTCCCTCCTTTTTCTGCTCTGATTAAGCTTATTTGATTTCATTTCTTATTTTCAATTGGCTAAAATTTACATTAAGATAGTAGAAGTTAAACATACAGCAATTCAAAAATACATAGTAATAATATAAAACATAATTGTACGTTAAAATTTCAAATACCAAATTAAAATTCCCCATTCTTGCTCTTCTCACTAACTGTAATTCTAGAGGTAGCCACTCCTGACAGCTTGGCGTGTGCGTGTTTGCATCCATTTCCCGTCCTTACATTAACCCTTCTCTCTTTCTTAACCATCCAGGTCCCTTAGCTTCTGTGGCATTTCCACTGTTTAGATTTTTTACTACTACCTCACAGGAACCTTTTGCCAGTCTCCATTTTCCCGATACCTTCTGTATTGTATTTTCCGAGCATTTCTTGTTTCTCTTTATTTTAATTTACATCACATACCTTTACAGAATACTACACTATGACATATGTGCTTATGCTAAGTAATCGTGTGCTTATGCTAAGTAATCATAAAGAATGATATCTCTTCCATCTTTCCTTTCAGGTTATACTCTAAGAATTTTAAATCTGCATTTCTGGTTAACTCTGTTTGGAAAACCCATGATATGTAGATGGTTCTACATGTAAAATCTACCATAAGATGTTACTCCCTTCTCTTCCTTGCTCTCCTTCTATACTCCCCTCTCAGTAATACAGTATTACCATTCTCAGTCTTAGAAATGAATGCTGATTCTTCCCTCATTCAAAATGACATGAGTCACAAAGTCCTGTCAAATTGGTATTTTAAGTAAAATTCATAATTCAAAATTCTCCAAATTTCCTTTCCTTTCTCATACTTGCTGCCTTAATTCATACTGCTCCCTATTATAACTGCCTTCTAGGTGGTTTTTTAGCCCTCTAATCAGGCTCTCTTCCAACCTATCTTCAACTCTGCTACAGGAAGAATTTTCTAAAATGCAAATGTGAAAAGAAAACTTTGCTTAAAAATCTTCCCATGATTCTCTCTCTCCTTCAAGTTTTCCTTACCTTCAGAAAAAGTTCACAACCTTTAATAGCTCCATAGGAGCATCAGAGGCTGGTGCTTATATAATCTCAGTTGTTACTAGCCATGTTCTCAAATGCTTCCTTCTTTAATAACACTTGAATATTTTGCTTATATACTTGAATTACAGTTTTCTCTTACCTTTCTGCTTTTCCTACAGATGCCTTCCTCTGCATCCTCAACTCCCTTTCTTTGTGCTAATCATCCCTAAACTTTCAATTTAAATTCCTTATCTCAGAATTATTTTCTGCACCTTTTACCCTCCATAGCCACTCCTTATAGAATTACTATGCAGTGTTCCCTGCTCTTCCTTAACACACTTTGCATTCCTGAAATTTCTACAAATTCCCATGAAATCACATTTTATTCCCATCTATAATAACACAATATATGTGCTGGTATATATTAAGCACACTAAATTAAAATATAATTCTATTTAAAGCACATTGAACATAGTAGCCAAATTCAAAACACAAATCCTTTGTTAACCCATAAGAATCTATGTTAAACTTTGCAACATGTTTTTGTATAATTTAACCCATTAAAACACTTGTAGTTTATAATATAAACTTTAGTAAGATAATTGTAATTGGAAAATATTCCAAAGTAAGTAAAATTACTCCTTTCCAGGCATAAATTTCAATTTGTTTGGATGATAGAAACAACTCCACAGAAAGCATTCTTTTTACAGATAGAAAATGCTATTTAAAATATATATAACATTCTTGTCCATCATTACTACATTTCTCATTTGGAAATCTTATTTAGTAAAATAAAAGACATTGATTACGAATTTAGATAAAAGACAAATTAGGTCATTTTAATTTATGCAAAATGAATATAACAGTAGCCCCACTTAACTGTGATTAAAATAACACAGTGAGATATTGGTGTTTAACTATAGTCATATAAATCCTACAAATACACACAGAAAAATAGTTACTTTGAAAAATGCAGGATATGATGCTGGCTTTCTCTAAATAGCCCAAGCAGTTAAGTACACTCTCTAGTAATAAGTAAATTTGGCAAATAAAAATATGACAATAGCTCGGGTTTACTGATCATTTACTAAGTAGCTCATTTACACTTCCTGACAACTCTTTGAGGTAGGTTTTGTTATAATTACTAGTTCTTATACAAGCTAAATAACTGAAATCTGGATAGTTTAAGAAGCTTTGTATAAAGCACATAACTGAGGAATCATGAGCTTAAAATATGAATTTAACTATGCTTTCAACTGTCACATCACCTAATTAGAGCTTAACAATTTATGTATGTCGATGATCTCTATGAATAACTACTAGGACTAATCCTAACAAGTAATAAACAGGCCGAATTAACTTTCTGTTGCTATGTGGGATTTCCTTACACCTCAGCTCACTGTTACTCTCACCACATTACTCTATTAACCATAACAGGATCCGCTGATGATGTGCTTTCACTAGTAAAGAAGGACAGATGTAAAAGACAAGGCCATTCGGAGGACACTGCATTTACCATCACAAAACTTGACCATGAACTTGACCATGGAAGTTGCTACTGCATCATAAGAGAAACATAATTAGATTTAAATCACCCCATCCTTCAGGCATGCTCTCTTCATACAGTTAATTCTCAATGAACAATAGTAAGACATCACGGATATGAAATCAATATAACCCTTAAATCAGCATGAAAATCCAGTCGTAAACAGCAAGTCACTTTAATTTTCCATACATCCTTTCAGTTGGGCATGACTCATGAGCTCGAAAACGACCAAAGAAGAAAAGAAGGAAGAAAGCTGCTAAAGAATATGCTTAATCTATAAAATATCACCATTAATCTATTGTCCAATCATGACCCACAGGACTGGGAAGAAGGCTGGGCTACCCTGCACAAACATACACTGGAGTAAAGATGAGCAATTTCTAAGAGGTTAAAAAAAAGAACTCAATTGTTTTCGAAATAAGTGACATAAATTATCTGCATTTGGTTCTGACAAAAATAGACTTCTAATGGCAAATGGAAACTTGCACATACTGGGTTAATAACAGAGGCAAAGAAAGCATCATGATATCCTTAGTCATTGTTCTTTCAAATCAACAAAGCAAGCATTAACCCATTTGCTAGAGTCCCTGGAGCAAAAGTCATGCACAAGCAACTCGTAAAATTTATTCTATGCCTACATGCTTTAAAATCCTGATAAAATAGATCTAGTGTAAATGGGAAGGGGATCAAGAAATGGAGTACGAAAAAGAAAAGGGGATAAAGATGTTTTCTGTACATACACCAACTCCCCAAAAAGAATGTAATCATGATGTACTGCAAATATGTACTAATAAAATTTTACAATAAAAAATACTGAGGAATTTTTAAATAGAAGAGACAGCAGACCACCAAAAAAAGAAAAAAAAGTTCTTTTTAGGTACTATAAATGACTCTTCTAATTCTTATACTTCAAATCAGCTTGTTTTTCATATCATATACACTGAATACATCCTTCCTATGAGTTGTTGCTTGCACACTATTTTCCCCAGAAATTTCTAAAACATATGCTTCAGAAAAATTACTCAATTTTTGGCATATAAGATTGCAAGCAACTATTTCTGGCCTGTACATTCCTGAAATAGCTAAATTCCCAAGCAATTTTGTAAAGATTTAAAAGATGCTGCTATGTTCATTTTGCTTTTTCTGTATTGATTATCACAGACTACATGATGAAAGTCATATGTCATATTATTTCTAAACTAGGAGAAATCTTCTCATTGCTCTCTGCATGTATCCAGTAATGAATGTGAATACTCAGACATACATACACTGGCTGACAAAACTTCCTCAGGGCTGACACTCTTACAAGGTTTTTGTAAATGCTGGGACTCTAAACCATTTAATTTGGTGTATTAGCGCTGTTTGCATCCTCCATTGTGGTCTAGCATATAGCTTGACTAATCATGACCCTGAATAGGATCTGCTTATTTATTCACTAGAGTTATTATGCCAATTCACCTTAGCTGTAAACAATTTTTGTATTTAGCCTCTAATGTCTTATCCAGAAATCCAAATATACACTATTTCTAAATTACATGTTTTGCATTTTACCGAAGTTCTGAGCATCTGCCCTCCAAGAAGTTTATAACTATAAAATCATGCAACAGTATTAAAAGTGATAAATTTAAAAATAGCTTGTAAATTTCACACAATGAATTGTATTATAGTGATAGAATATTGTAACAGTAATTATTATTCTTTCATTGGTACAGTGTCTTCTTGTCTTCAGGCTGCTCTATGTGCATTATTTTAACAAATATTTACTCAGCATCTGTTTTGGCACCAACAATAAAAGGAACAAAACAAACATGGCCTCCACTTTCATAAGGATTATATAACTCAAGGGGTAATTACATAAATATAAGACAGGAAATCAGATAGTTAGAAATATTTTAGGTGACATAAAAGCAAAAATAAAACACTAAAGCCAAATAAATGAGGACACAGTAGATAAGGGAGTGTTTCCCTGAAAGATAAATATTTAGGTTAAGATAGAATGAAATAGATTCACCTTTATAGAAAATCAGAAGAATGTATCAGGAAGGGTGTGCAAAAATATTCATAACACAATGATAAGTCACAAGATAGAAAAGGTTCTGGTATTTAGGAAAAGAATTAGAAATCTAGAGCATTCTGGGTATAACAAATGAAAAGGCTATTATAACTAAGTGGGTTTAAAGATTAGGTAAAAGTAAACATGTAGGGAGTATAAACAAATGTTTGTTAAACAAGAGAGGATCATGAAAACAATTTTAATAGATTACAACACCATTTTAAAAAACCAGAATAGATTACAAAAGGTCAGAGCATATTACACCCAGTGGAAAAAAAGAAGTATTTTTAGGAATTTTGGTTTTTATCATAAAGAGTAAGTATGTATGTATGTACAAGTGTCTATTTGTCTGAGTTTTAATCTGACAGATTAAAAAGCCTGAAGTTATCATTGTAAAATGGCAAGAAATTTGGATTTTGTGTGAAGTTGGGACAGGGTAAGGCCATAGCAGGATGGGTGAAGTAGGAGAAAAGAAACTCTTTAACTTCAGGCAGAGGCAGAGAGGAAATGGCATGTCAGCACAAAGGGAGTGGAGAACTGGTCCTCAGGCTGTTGTGAGTCATGTAATATGATTCTATGACTTGTTCATTAGATATAATGATAAGAAATGAACTCATTGGAAAGTGTTTGTATTGATGGCAGTACACACCTGATTGGACTAGGTTAAGGAAACAAAAGCAGCCAGCATGCACAAAGTTTTAAATATCTTTAGAAGATATGAAAGCATACTACGAGGATTTTGGAACCATAAAAAATCATTCAGAGGTAGGGAATAACTGAATTATCCAAGCTGCAAAGTATTACCCCACTTTTACATATGGGGAAAGGACTTGGTGGGGGGCAAAAATACTTGCTCTGAGGGTGGCACTCATAGAATAATGATGAGGAAAGCCTGGAGCTCAGGTCTGGATGTTTCCCAGTCCTGTGTTCTTTCTGTGGCTTTATGCTATTTTTGTTTGTATTTACCAAAAATAAAAAATGTACATACTGCCAAGCTGGACATAAAGGGGACTGGCAAGTTAAAAAATTTCTTTAAAATCATATATGATTGAGAAAAGGAAGTTAAAGTACAAACTGGCCCTACAGTTTTGTTTTCAGTTCAAAGCTTGGGTGAGAAACTACTCTTTGGTTTTTGAGAAATCCAATAAAGACTTTATGTCTTGCTATAGAATTTTCTTATGTCTTCATAAAATTTTCAATAAACCTATACTTCTTGCTAAAAAACAAATCTTATCAATTGTTGTCATTTTTATGAGATTATATGGCCTTGGGCCATTATCATCATTCTTGATGAGAACTCATGACGGCACGCTTGCAAGGCAGGCACTTATGCCGCTGAGCTAAATCCCCAGCCCTAAAAAACAAATCTACCAACCATATAGAGAAATTCATCTAGTATGCAAATAGTACAAAAAAGAAGGGTGAGTATTCTTGTTTAATTGCTTTCTAAATTACTGACAGTGTTCAGGAATGGCACAAATTCTTTTCCAATTAGATTTAATTATTAACCTTAAAGTGTAGGCTAGATAAGAAAGTGAAATACGCTCCAGCGGAACAGAAACCCAGAAGACAGAGCAGAGTTTGTTCCTCCTCCACTCACTTTGTACAGCCACCTCTGAGCCTTCCAGTCTACCCCAGAATTTCGGACGTAGCACAACAACTAATGATCAATTGACTTAGCCAATAGATAACTATTAAGCATATACCAGGCACTTTATTATATAACACACACATATACATTACTGAATAAAACTAATATAATCATTACCCACATAGGACTTTATTTTCACTAATCCAAAGGAATTACTAATACTATAAACATTTATTGAAGAATTTTAAATTTTGTGACTTATTTAGAAAATACTTATTTTCTATACGCCTGCTTAGAATTTCAGCCCCTCTTTATTATGCTGAACAGTCTTTGGGTCATTATAGTGGATATACTTGCAGGAATTTTTATTACACTGCATCTCAAACTCATTCCTGTTTGTATGACTCATCAAAAATTGTGAATGTAGAGAGGGAAATCCCACTTCTAAATATAACACACATAAATCCAGATACTGTGATTCCCAATCTTCCTTGCAAACAAGCCAAAGGAAATTAGTTTAGATATGCTTAAATAATCATATGCTTTTGTCCTAAATCAGGAACTTCCAACACAAAGCAATGGCATGTTGTAGGAATCACCCCCACCTTTCAGTATACAGATGCAGCAGTTGTGTTGTAAGTCAGGGGTTGTGCAGAGAACAATTAGAATCAGGTCACAGAATTTATAATATTATTTACAACGGTCACCCAGAATCTAACACAAGAAAGTACAGGAAATCTGTCCACAACACTAAAGACCCAGAATATTCAGCCAAGGGCCTAGATCCCCCAGCAATGTCCTGTATGAGTCCAGATGAAAACCTAGAGCCCATGACAATGCCTCTCAAAAGTCTAACCAGAGGTCTACAGTCCACAAGAGGACTCTCTGTTTTACGGATCTGTGCTGGGAAGGTCTAAAAGTCAGTGGTGAAAACTAGAAAGTCTATACCAGCAGGGAGAAGGAGCTGTGCTAGTAGGCTGAGGGTTCTACACTGGAGCTGAGAATTCACACTCACAATAAGAACCAGTGCTGTCCTGAAAAGTACCACAGCCATCCTCAGCGACACGGAGGTCCTGAGCTCCTCCGATGATAAGAACAGTTGAGTACGTGCCAGGAAGCCAGCGAGACGAGTTGCTCCTGGATATTAAACAGCATACATTTTTCCCTTGGGAGCCAGGAAGCAATGCTCAGTTTAAGGACTTGAGCTCCCCCAAAGTGAACCACAGCACTCTCACCAACAAGTTCCCAAGCTCCTCTGATGCCAGTGGTCGAACTCACACTGGGGAAGCTAGTCATGACAATCTCCTCCAGGAGAACCAATGGCTCAAACAGCAACACTTAGAGAAACCACAACGCCTAGCTCTTTTTCTCCTTGTCTCTATTTATGATGGCAACTTTCCTTAGGTGGAACATCTACACTCAGCACAATGCTGATTTAATTTAGCTGGGGTTAAGTTGAACCCTAGTTTTTTATCCATAACAAATGGTGAACAGAGTTTAGGATGGCAGCAGGGGATGGGGTCCTTAATGAACTATCACTAGATGTGATTTTGTTCCTTAATGAACTATGTCTGTGGCGAGATTTTCTCTATTATCTAGCTGCTGCCTAATTTCACTTGTGTCTGTGTATTTCCAGCCTGATTCTCCAGATTTTTCTGGAAAGTCTGTGCATCAAAAATAGCATTCAAAAACTTATTTTTCTTAAGTAAGCCATAGTTTCTGGTGCCTGAAACCAAGAACCTCTGCCTTAGTTTCCCATTATGAATTTTTTATGTCAGTCATCAAACTCACAAGTAGAATATGTAAATTAGTTAGAATTTGCAACACATTTTATTCATGGGGTGTATAATATCTTGCTGGTCAGTACAAATTACTTATCTGAGTTTCAAAACAGATCTTCAGTAGAGTCCTCCAAGTCAGACTAAAGAAAGAAGATATACTACCAGAAAGGTGATTCATCTATTGAGTGAAAGATGCCAAAAGGAAAACAGTACTTCAGCAAGAGATTAAAAAATAAAATATAAATAAATAAATAAATAAATAAAATTCAAGTTACTTACATTTAGTTTGAATAAACTAAGAATAAAAAACAGTAAATATAAAGTGATATATACTATTGAATGTCACTAAGTCATTTGCATTTGCTTAAATTCAGAAGACTTTTCTGCTAACTTTAACTGTTCCGATGACTCACATAAAACCTAAACATAAAAAGTTCATAATGAGAAACTAAGGCAGAGGTTCTTGTTTTCAAGCACCAGAAACTCTGGCTCACTTAAGAAAAAGAAGTTTTTGAATGCTATTTGTGATGCACAGACTTTCCAGACAATCTGGAGAATCAGGCTGGAAATACACAGGCACAAGTACAAAAGAAAGTATTAATCCACAGCCGTTCCTACTAGAAATACAATAAAATCAGTGTTAAAGCCCCATACTATGCACAACAACTGAGTTTCAGTCCTCCTATACAGCATTTCATAACTAAATATGTTGACAATGTTTAGAGTACTGGAAAAATAACAAGACTCATGATCCTCAGTAACTTCACAATCATGCTTTATTTTGTATTTTTTTTAACATGGTAGAGCAGTGTTTTTCATAATTAGAATCACCTGCAGAGTTCATTAAAACACTTATACCTGGGTCTTATCCTCTAAGTTCCTCATGCTGGACACCAAAAGTTGGCATTCCTAATAGTATCTTAGGTAAGGCCAATGCTGTTTGTCTGAGGAAAACACTTCTGAGAATCACTGTGCTAGAAGATATTAAAAATGTAAGTCACAGGAATGACAGAAAAAGTGTTCTTCAAAACCACCAACATTTTTAGATTACTTGAGTTTTAAAAACTTAAAGTCTACTATTTCAAAATAAGTTTTATATTCTGTAGCAGCTTCCTATGATAACACTGCTATATTCACATTGCTATAATGGTTTTTGAAGTATAAAAAAGACATAAGTTAGTAAGTATGTATATGTGTTATTACCCTGACAAAGGAGGTCAGACAAGTGAAAGTGAATTTGAATCAACTTTTGCAGAAATGGCATTGCAAGAGATTTAATACAGCTTCACTGATACAAATTTATAAACAAAAATTGACCAACAATATATGTATACATGGTGTAAACATGTCTTACACCAGAAAAAAATAAAAATAAAACTGTGTGGATGAAGGATAAATATGTATAAGCAAAGATGTGTGAACACCACATCAACAGCATCTCAATTAAGTTTAATTCATTCTTCACAGTGTACAACATTTGAAACTACCAATTAACTTGTTCCTGGATCACCTGTGATCAAATGCTATTCTGTCTTTTTAGTTCAACCAACAAATACAATTGAGTACTTCTCATATGCCACTGTTGTAGTAAGTACATATAACAGACATAATGGGGAGTATACAATCAAAGTCTCTGTCCGCACGCATTTTATGTTCTACTGGGGGAAAGACAAATGAAAGATAAGTTCAAACAGACAAGAGAATGACTGGTAGGCATATTAAGAATTATGAAATAAATGTGATCTCTGTGAGAGAACACCAGAAAAATATCTGCACAAATATGATTTTGGAGCATAGCTCTGTAATAAGAAAACTTTTTGGCCAATAATAAGAGAAGGAGTTGGTTATATAAGAAAAAAACAAAAGAACAGAGTCACAAACATCATGGAGTCAGACAGTGATTCCAGGATAGGGTGATTACTTGACTGCTACAGATTAAATATATTTAATATAGAAGAACATCTATTACATTTAACAACTGAAGCCTAAACAAAACCTTGATAAGACCAATTTCACTGTAATGTGGAAAAGAAATTCAGCTTGGAAACAGCTAAAGAGCATATAGTCAATGCTGAGAAGTTTTAACATGAAGAACAATAGAGAAACAAGGTACTTTTTAAGAGATGGGTTCTGTCAAATGGATGTATGCCATAGTTGAAGCCAAGAAGGGTGTTAAGTCCAGGCCAATAGGCAATATAGCCACACCCAAAGTTAAACTTGCCACTAAATTGGAGATAATTTGGAGTCTTGGAACATTCCCTGAGGCAAGTGTATTTAAACTGAGTACTTTCTTAGATTGAGACAGTTGGCAGTGTCTTCTTTACAACCTGCTGATCATCATAAAGTTCAAATTTGTGAAACAGTCTTAGATTTTATTTCGGCAGGGTGTTTTATTCTCTTTCTGAAGCACAATACTATGATTCTTGACCTTTAAAAATTCATGCTTCCAACAAATATTTCTCAATCTTGCTTCCAAATACTTCATTTTATTTTTTAATTTTTATTAGAATATGTTTGCAGTGCATAATGATTACAATCATCATGGCTAAATATTTGTTCTAGGAGAGATTTTTACCAAGATTTACTTTTACAGTTTGTAGAAACAACTGTACTAAAAGTGAATACTTTTTTCAGACATTACAAATTACCTCCACTTCCATAACTTCCTTTCCTTCCTGAACCTCACCGGTGATTAACTAAAGCTTTTAGCTATTACTCCCCATTTTACAGGTTAGGAAATATACATGCAACTGTGCTATTTGCCTAAAGTTAAATAAGTAGTGAGACATTATACTTAACTATAGGTTTATGAAGTCCATTTAAGAAAATTAATACTACAACTTAGTTCTAAACTTAAAAATGGCAGTTGTAGATTACTTTCATTTCTTCCTTTCCTATTTGTGAAAAACAGGAGAAAAATTTAAGTAAATTCTTTCCTACATTCTATTTTGCATGTCAATGTACTGGACATGAAGATATCACAGTGCATATTGCCCTTAATGTGGCATAATTTGGTTCTATTAATGGATAACAATAAAAAGGCATATAGATAAGACAGTCAAAAATTACTGTTTTGGAAGTTACTTAACTAAAACAAATAACATTGAAAAATTATTCATTAAAGACTTTTCTAGTTTTTCAACTACTCAAATATTACACATTGAACTATATCCCCAGCCCAAGAACCTTTTATAGTCACAAAATAAACCTATTTAGGAAAATTATTGTACCTGTCTGGCCTCAATTTATTAACCTGTAAAATGAAAGGATTGGAATAAATGGTTTCCATCATATTCCCAACTCTGATGCTCTGAGAAGCTATTATTGAATATCTTCCAACTTTGTGAAAGATATGAATTAGTGTGAGATTAACAAAAGAGACCTTTCTCTAACTAGAAACTTTCGTGCTGTCATCCACATAAGGACAGTGTTTTCTTCAAAAGTATTTCCTATGTAACCAGCCATATAATTACTGAATGTAAATGTCAAATGGATTCACAAACTAGCTCCAAGCCCTATTAGAATGTGTATCAGTAGAAGCATCAATGAACAAAGTATATGTTCCATCTCAATTATAAAAACCCCATACAACAACTTCTGTTAAGTACAGAGCATATCAAAGATAATCTCAACCAAAAAGACTATGAGAAGGCTCACCAAACATTATTACAACAGAAACAAATACATTTTGCACCTTAAAACTTCGATCATCTCTAGATGTTAGAAAAGCTTCTGCTAATGGCTTATAAAATAAAGATTTCTTAATTTGGCCATTATACAGCATGATGTCATTATTTCCACTTTGACTAAAGTTATGTAAGAGTAGCAGGAAGAAATCTGAATTTTAAAAAAAGAAAAATCATTTTTAAAACCTGATTTATTAATTCTATTAACAAATTTTAACTGAAGTGGACTTTCTATATACCCTGAGATATTTTGTGGCTGGTTTAAGCACAGTATTTTAAATTATTAGAAATCATTTAGGAAGAATCTATAGAAATTGGGGTTACAATTATCTCAACTTGGGAAAAAGCTTCTTGGAAAAAATATTCCAAGCAAACAAACAAATAGTGTGCATGGATTCCTACAGAACCAAAAATAAAATAAACAGAGAATCTAATCTGGTTCCACATAGACCAGATCAAAGCAAATAGGACTTTGTGGCAAAAGAGTTCTTGACCTAGACTTCATTAGTAATGATGTAAACAACTGAGCTAGTGGGTCATAGAAAATATGCACTGGCACTAGATATTTACTTTGAATCATATCTATACTTAATGCTTTTAACTTTAAAGAATCAACTCTATAGATGCCATGTATCTAGATTTTGAGAATGAGTACATTCATTCAACTCACATTTAATTATTATGTGGACTATTCTAAGGTCAGTGGTAGGATAACTTAAAAATACACCAGGCAGTATACAGAATTGAGAGCCAGCATTGGAAAGAAAAACATAAACTAATAACTGAAGAACAAAATTTAACAGCAATAATTAATATTTATTGAGTGCTTGGTATTTCTCAGATGACACTTAAGGAACTTTTGATAAGCTAATAACCTCCATTTCACTAACAAAAGGGAATCACAAAGTTAACATATTCTTTAAGTAGCAGAGTTATTCCTTCCACGCTACCTCAGACCAGTATAAAATAAGGAATGACTATGATAGATACTGTAAGGGTAAGTCTATTTTAGCACTCATTCCAAGTTTGTTTTCAGACATAAAAGCTTAAACTTCCATTTGTAGTTTTCCCTGCAGTTAACCATTACTCTGTATGCAGACAAGGAGGAAATGACAACTAACAATGGAGTGACTTCTAGCAATGTCTAGAAATTCATTTATTTTCTCTGTCAGTATAAAGATCCAAGTGGCAGGCTTCTCTTTTATTTGGTATTAATGCCAATAGTAATTTGGGTTTATGCTAGAAATTCCAAAATCAGGTTCCAGGAAGCACTGGGCATACATAAAAGACAAGCTGAAATAGTCAATATGCAAAGTTATAAATTCAGTAGAATAACAGAAATTGACTTAGTTCAATGTAACAAAAACAACAAAATGACAAGCTCCTATTCAGGGAAAGTTCTTCATACTCTGAAAATGTTTTTTCAAAAATTCACATACAATGCTAGAGATAAAAGTCAGAATGTAGTACTGTCTTTCATAAGGGCAGTAAAAAGTTCCCTTCAGAGAAAAGTCCAGGTCCATGTCACAAAGTAAAAGTGACATGTCAGTCTATAAAGATCATACTAGACTGGCACAGGGAGCTGTAGCAAAACAAAAGAGAATGATATTTACCAGGAAAAAAAAACTCACTTGTCCAAAAACAAAGAAATTAAATAGAAAGCAAAGCTACACAGGTAGGTAAAAAGATATATAAGAATGAGAAGACTGTCAAGGAAGAAATATGGACTTTTATAGGTAATGAACATGGTTCTTCTAGGTAATAAAGGTGACGTTGAGATGATCTGGATAAATTCAGTGGACAAAGTAATAAGAAAAAAGAGTCAGTGTTAACTGAAAGATTTCCTTTGATATCATCTATTATGTATTAGGTCTTGGGTCGAGTATATTGATTTATTCAACTACTAACAATAAATCAATCAGAGTAAGATTATTCATTTCTCACTTCCATAGGAAGAATAACACCTCTCTCTGGCATGAGCCAAGAGCAGAACCAGAGAACGGCCCCGAGATCCAGCCACAGCCATGGTGGAAGCCAAGAGCCTGCACAAAGAAGCAATTTGCCTGCTCTCTTGGTAAGCACCTTCCTCTGATGTGAGCCAGGAGGAGACCCAGTAGTGTCTCTTGAGCCTATCGGTGCTTGGAATCAAACATCCCACCCCGCACCCCCAATTAGTAACTGGGGACAGAGGTCTGAGCATCTCTTGGCAGGATGACTGTATGCAACATAGTAAATATGGGGGTCTCCTCTATCTTCTCTTTGAAAGCAAGTGTTGTTTTCAGTTTTGTTTCACTATGATTAATTGTGTTACTCTAGTCTATAGTCTCTTTTAATTGATTTTATAATGTTCTGCCTTTGGTTTGATTTTGCTATACTTAATTGACTAGACAACTATTGTGAAGATAATGAGATATACTATGGTACCTACCACTGTTATTGCGGTAACCTGCTGTCAAGTTCTGTACCAAAGTCACTGCACTGTCTCAATTGGCTTTGTTCTGTCTTGTTCTGTTGTATTTCTACTACCCTAAAAAAATTTTAAAAAAAGAGAAACCTCATATTATTTAAACACTGTCTTAATTCCTTTTCTCATTGATAAGACAAAATAACCAACAGCCAAAGTTAAAGGAGTAAAGGTTTATTTTGGCTCAGTCTGTAGATGGTTCAGTCCATAGTCTATTGGCACCAAGGCAGGGACCTGGGGGAGGGGCATCACAGAGGGGCAACAGTCCAAAGCAAAATAGGGCAGCTAGCAGTGAAATAGCAAGCAGCAAGTGAGAACAGCAGACCTCTTTTTGTCTCTTATATTCTACACAGGCTACACATGCTTAAGGCACATAGCACTCATACCCAGGGTTGGTTTTCCCATTATCCACACCGAGAGCTATGCCAAACCAATCAGTGGACTAATTTAGGAATCACACATCCTTGACACGAGCATCACACACTAATTCCCAGCATCACACACTGTACATCCAGCCACCACTGAAAAGCCCTACCTTATGAACACATGAGGATTTGCAGAGATAGCTAGGCAAAGGCACAATAAGTAGATCATAATTATAAAAATAAGACATAATTAAACCAAGATTTTTAAGTGCTTAGTTATAATGAAATGCACAACAAAAAATGAGTTCTATGTATTATGCATTCTCCTACAGAGAAAAAAAATTCCTACACTTGAGACCTTACAGTGCTTAATTGTAATAATGTACACAATAAAAAAACAAATTCTATACATTATGCATTCTTCTATTGAGAAAAAATATCCTCACACTTGAGACCTTACAGGTTGATATCATTGGGATCAATGAAGTTATCAAAAGAGATAATGGGTGCACTAAGACAAAGAAAACAGGCATGGACAACCCTAGCAATCAAGCAGCACCAACTGATTCTGGCGAGAATGGCCCAGCAGCTACAGGACACTATCCTAGGAGATCCTGTAAAGCCAACAGGTAAAATCAATCTGTCAAGGGGAAAATCACATGTTGAATTTCAGTATATGATTATAGAGCTTGCTCCTATGCTTAAAGGTATCAAATTAATAGTTGCCACAGTTGGTTAGCTGCTAGGTTGTGCTTGATGCTACTGTTATTGCTAATTGTACTGCATTAGCCAGGATGTCACACATGTTATAATCAGTTTTTCTCCCTCATATGACAACACTGTGAAAGCATGGAATAATAATCATCACAACAATCCACTATGAAAGGATGGAGTGCAGAGACTAATAGATAGCAACCTGCCATCCTGAATAAATTTAGAAGCAGTTTCTTGGGATAGACAAAAAGACCAAGCATCATTTACACAAAGAAGACACTCTGAAAAATACATATTTGCCAAGGATCCCATGATATTAGTGATAAAGCTATCAATCATAAGGTATCTACAAGCACCAACATAGAAATACAACAAAATGAAAAAATAGAAAATTACAACATGTAGAAACAAAATCAAACCCCAGACATCTAGCCCACTCAGGTCAATTACAGAGCACAGTGAGGTAGAAGGAATCAAAGCCACACACTGGAACATTCTGAAATGATACCAGGAGAAGTAAAAAAATAAATGGATATGACTACAGAAAAAAAAAATCTCCCAGGTTAAAAATAAAAGAAGAAATGCCAATCAAAATGAAAGACATGCCCAACAAATCTAGAGTAGACACTGATTTTAAAAAATAGAGGAGCTTAGGAAAATGACAGAAATGATGAATGCCCAACACAGGAAAGACACAGAAGCCATGAAACAGATCCTAAAAGACATGCAAGAAGTTAAAAATTCCATTGTAAGTATACACAACAGATTAAACGAAGGAGAAGATAAAAGGTCAGATCTAGAAGACAGGATTGTAGTTAGAAAGGAGAAAAAGAAACATATCTTTAAAAAAGCAAAGAAGAAAAACATAAAATTGATGGAAGTTAATGACATAGCCAGATAGCCCAAACATCATAAAAAATTTCTTCACAGAAGCAATGGCAGAAAACTTTCCAAATATGAGTAAAGAATTTGAATAACTAATAAGAAAGAAATACAGGATTCCAAGTAGCCATGATCAAAATAGGTCTATGCAAAGACACATAATAATCAAGATTCCACAAATTCTAAACAAGAAGAGATTAAAAGCAGTTAGAGAAAAGAAACAAAAGACCTATAAAAAAAAAAGACCATCAGAATAAGAGCAGACTTCTCAACACAAAACATCAACTCAAAGAGAGCTTCGGGAAAACTATTTCAATCCCTAAAAGAAAAGAACAAACAACTGGATTGATGTACCCTGCAAAGCTATCTTTCGGAATTAATAGAGAAATAAAATACTTCCATCACAAAGAATAACTGAAGAAATTCCAAACCTGCTCTCCAAAATGCTCTGAAGGATATTCTAGAAAGAGATAAGGAAAACCCAATTCCAAGAGTACAAATAGAAGAAACTACCAGGTAGGGCAAGTAATTAAACAGAGAAGAATGACAAGATACAAACAACAGGAAAATAATATGGCAAAGTCCAATATATATCAGTTATAACCATCAATGCAAATGGTATGAACACACCAATTCAAAGAAATACATAGCAGAATGGGTCAAGAACCAAATCCAACAATATGCTGCATACAAGA